>JARKHS020035184.1:0-56436 GCA_030143305.2 Amblyomma americanum | reverse complement strand
CCGTAAGGGAAGGGAAGATGGTGGAAATGAAAAAAAAAGAGGTGCTGTAATGCAGGGCTCCGGAATAATTTCTACCACCCGGGAATCTTTAACGTGCAATGACATCACACAGCACACGGGCGCCTTTTGCGGTTCGCCTCCGTTAAAACGTGGCCGCCGCCGCCGTGTTCGATCAAGGGTACTTGGCCTGTGCAGCCGAGCGCTCTAACCACTAAGCCACCGAAGAATGAAGAGTAAAAAAAAAGAAGACAGAAATAATGAAGTGGCGAAATCGATAAGCTTTCTCTGGTATTTGTGCTTTGAGATATCTTTTTGTAAATAAAACTATACAGGGGAAGAGAAACCTGGCCAGCTACACATACCCAATTGACAGGAAACTCCACATGCAGCAAATAATTGCACACGAATACTGCGGTAATAATCGAGTTAAGGAAAAGAAAGACCAGTGTAACTATCTCACTACTCTGTGGGCAATTCACCCATGTCCTCTGTGCAGGGATGAAATAGGAAATGGAAAAAATTAGCTGTGGTATAAATTTTGGCTAACCCTGGTGAGAGGCGAAAGCTTCCTTTGCATGGCTACGTTCACAAATGCCAAACTCACTGCCGAACGGATTGTCTGTAAAGCGTTGATGAAACGCCTAATGCCCGATGGGGCAGTTGCCACCTGACACGGTGGGCAGCTTGTGATGACGTCAGTAGGTCATATGACCTGCCACGTGACCAGTCCCACGACGGTGAGCACATTGTGATGACGCCAATAGGTCACATGACCTGCGGCCTGACAGCTGTCACGTGACTGCATTGACGCTGCCCTGTTGAAAACCTACCGTAGTGAAGCTTTTGCCTCAAAATTTTGAGATAGTGAAGCGCTGCATTTCAATGCTCCAAGCTACATACTGCAAGCGGTTGCCATTTCTGCTTACCCTCTATCGAAACTCACGCGACGCGGCGAGGGTTGAGCTGCGCCCTCGTGCATAGGCAATGCAACAGCTGCAGTGCGACACCTGCATAGGGAACGTTCTCTGATTTAGAGGCCGAAAACTTGATTTTACGTCTAGAAAAAGTGGGTAGCCATATCCTGGTAGTCTTCAGCCGTTAAAAAATATAACACACTCAGGAATGTAACGTGTTGTCAATCAATTCTCGTGCAGCAGGAGGAGGGTGCATTCAAATAAGGACAGAATGTGAAGGAAGCGAGTACGGACTTCTTCCGTTGCTAGTTCCGCACCCCCCGGAGGAGGGGAATAGTCAGGTTGCTTAACAAGGTTAAATGTATAACAACCTTCTATGCTGCACATGGTGCTCGCATCATATGTCATGAAAGAGAATTTCAGCGTTTATCTTGTGTCCAAACGCAACGTTGGCCAGGACATTCCGAGCCACATGTTTGAATAAATGAGTGCGTAAAACATATACCTCTCTGCAAACTGCTGAAACGAGCTCACGAGTGACTAACCTGCAGCTATTACATCAGCAAGGTGCCTCGAGTCTTCCTTGCACAAAGTCAGAAGCGGTTTGAAGTGAAAGCCCTCGCTTGAACCGCGGAACAGAATAGGAACTTGCAACGTGCTTCGCACTTGGTTTCTGAAAAAACGATTGGGGACGATATTTCAGTCGTGATCTATTGGGCACTGTCATTCTGTGGCACATGATATCCTGGTTAATGCTTAAATAAAGAAAGATTGCTGGGCGTAGCTTAGTGGAATTGAAGGGAAACTCAGAGACAAGTGAAACGCGAATATGCGTTGTGCGCGGCCGTTGAATCCGAGACTTTAGATTGATGGCTAATCGAATGCTAAACTCGCGCAAGGTATGCTTCGTTGGGCTGAAACAGGAATTTTCTCTGTTCATCAACATGTCAGTGCAGAAAAGCTACAGAGCGTCTGCTTATTTATCGCCTTTCATATCGATCTTATCGTACATTTTAACACACTACTTCGCTGACTTTGTAATCCATGTCAGCATACGCACACAGTGGACAATAAGTTCCACAGCTAGCACAACTAACTACAGTATGGCTGCTTGCACCAATTTCCGGCTACTAATACTGTTACTTCCAACCTAAGCCTGTCGAGGTACCGCTTCTCTTTAACATAAAGGCGAAACTGACTATTCCTTTTCGCTGACATAGTCGTGTCATATGGGCGAATAGTGACTATTCTTTTGCGCCGAGAGAGCTGTAGAAAATTACATTATCTGTCCCTTTCTCTGCCTCACAGTGTGCTGGCGCTGAGTCGGCAGCCACACCTGAAGCCAGCAAAAAGTAGACATTTCTTGAAAGTTCGTCGCACATAAATATAATCCGTGATGTATCGGCGCTCCTAAGCACGGCTATCACGATTGCCAAAGTCCCGAATGCGAACCACGGCCGACATTTTGCAACGCAGGATATCATTCGGGATTGAAGCAGCTTATATGCGGACGTACCCGCCGCGGTGGCTCAGTTAAGGCGTTCGGCTACTGTTGCGAAGTTCCCGGGTTCGAACCCTACCGCGGCGGCTGCGTTTTTATGGAGGCAAAACGCTAAGGAACCCGTGTGCTGTGCGATGTCAGTGTACGTTGAAGTTCCCCAGTTGGTCGAAATTATTCCGGAGCCCTCCACTACGGCACCTCTTCTTTTCTTCTCTCAGTCCCTCCTTTATCTCTTCTCTTACGGCGCGGCTTAGGTGTCCGCCGATATATGAGATAGATACTGCGCCATTTCCTTCCCCCAAAACCAATTATTATTATTATTATTATTATTATTATTATTATTATTATTATTATTATTATTATTATTATTATTATTATTATTATTATTATTATTATTATTATTATTATTATTATTATTATTATTAATATTATTATATGCGGACGGCAGCTTCCGCTTAGAATTTAATGCCAGGTAATATGAATACGCGTGGAAATATAGTTGTCTTTTCAGGTGGTGTAGTTCTGAGTCCATTATCCGCTATGGTGGCGCATGAGCTCTGTTCTATTTAGCACAAAATCGCAGGTCGCATTCTCAGCATTCCAATATCGCATAGAGATGCAAGGGAAAAGAAACCTCTGCCTCTTTCGGTTACTTTTTGGCAGGGCAATCACGCTAGTTGAACGCACTGTATCGCCTCAGGAACGTGCAAATCGACCTCCATAACTGCCTTCCAGCATTTGAAATGGCCAAACCTGCAGAAGCTTTCTGAACGTGTCGTTTATGTCGTTTAGACAACAGCAGGCCCAACGAACTAATTACGGCTTTCGCAAGCTATGCGGCTTTCAAGGCATGCCCCAGTGTAGGGCTCTCGGCTTCTGCGCAGAGTCCTTTGCACGACGCTTTTGTTGTGCAGCGAAGTGGCGCCGATTTTGATCATACCACTGCGGCCTTCTTTGGAAGGTTGTTTACGACGCTTTCTCTGACCCCGGATGCGGAACGCGCTCGCATATTGTCGCAAACTCAGAGGTTACACATTTTCGCCTCATGCTAGTGCGGTTCAGGCAAACTATTGTTAGTCATCCTTTTGGAGCGATCAGTATAATGCGCGACTTGGATGGCAGAAACATTTTAAGGCTACCCTCGCGTCCAGGGTCCCCTTTTTTATGGTCGATAATTTCCGAGCCCACACGACAAGTTAAACAAGCAGTATAGAATGTGTCGCACTCAACCATTCGGACCCCATCATATCGCGTTTAATTAACACGGTAAAATGCCTGCAGTTTCCCTTTCCCTTCGCGAAGCATCATAATTAAGATGCTCTGATCATTACACACGTAGCATTTCTTAGCGTGTTGCTGGAAGCGATTTCATCGTACCAGCTTTCAGCGATGTTCATGTCATGCTGCCGGATCACTCTTTCTTAGGCCCAACACCCAATGAAATACAAATACTTCACAACGCACGATGCTGCTCCAACAGTCAGAAATTAAATGTTTGTTTTCAAATTGGCCCCTGGGCTATGTCACTCTCTCTATTCTTAACATAGGATCTGTATAGTACGTTTATTATTGTAGATATATTGCTTTTTCGCGTTTATTATCGCTTGTGCTTCATTAGATGAAATTGAGTGAATAAAGTGTGTGTTCTTAGCTGTCTGTTCATGTCTGGGCCACTGTACGCCAAACACTTCCGAGGTTTCTATCCTAATTGTCTTCTTCGATTGTTTTTATGTCTGCTAATGTGGAAGCTGCAGTACATTGCGTATCGAGCACGAGAGAGGGGCGCATAGGAAGGAGATTGAAGGCAGCGCACCAAAAAGGGACTGAGAGAAGTTTAACACACGGCATATTAGCGCGCATGACAACTTCTCTAGCGAGAGCTTTTCATATTCATAGCCTGTGTTTATTGCATGGTTCTGCATTCTACTATATGCTTCTATGAAACCAGGTTCGCATTATGCCATCAGCATAAACCAATGCCACGATCACAAAGATCGCGGTTGGGTTTTTTTTTTTCATGTGTCTTGCGACGCGTGGAGCGTCGGCGCCGCTGGAAAACTATCTCTCCTTTGCCCAAGCAGTTGCAGGGTATCAAAGTGCCCTATCTGTGCTCTTTATAATAACATACGAATCGTTACAGTTAACCAGTGGAACAAAAAGAGCAGATGCTCTTTTTTTCCCTTTACCACGGATCAAAGGCAGACTACTATAAATATCCCATTTTTGAGGCAGATATTGACGATGATCACTATACCAATGCGTTGCCCACTTAAGTGGCATTTCAGGTATTGCTCCAGTCCCGACGTACAAACGCAATCTGAATATTGTTTGGCAGTTCCACTTTTCAATGTATTCGGGCGGCCGGGCACGGTTCTGGTTTCTCAGCGGTACTGTCGCACAGTTGACTCGTAAGCAGCGGCACACAGCGGCAATAGAAAAGTTATGAGAACGTATAAGAGCGCGAATAAAAGTGCTCCTTGTCAACGCATTTGTGGCACAATGAATTAGCACTCCGTTTCAGAACGTGACAGACCGCTAGCAGTTTGAGTGCCATTGTTAGCTGTGGTATTTTTTTCCCAATTCTGTGCTAAACCGCAATTTATATACATGCAAATTATTTGCCATTTAAAGCTCTGTGTTCCCTTTTAGGTTGCACTCTTTGGTTTTTTGCAGTACAAATTGCCGCTTAAAATGCATATTGAAATGACTGAACGTAACATTGGAACATGGTGGAACTGCACCAGCGAGGGAATGAATTACAAAGAAATGACGACCCCATAATTATTTCCCTTTTACACTAAGGTTGCATTTGGAGAAACTTTTGAGCGAAAGTCGCCTTTTAGATAGTTATGACGTGAGCTAGAAGGGCCACTCTATCGTTGAGAGATGGGAATCACGCGTTTGGAGACCTCACCGTCCCTTAGATGAAAGAAATCTGAAGAGCAGCCCTTGCTCTCGCAGCTGCATGCCGAAAAGTGTGCAGGAAGTCACATGCTTTGCAGAGACTGCTGGGAACCTTTGGCCGACGGCGTAGCCAATAATAACGTTGGGTGAAGCGGTGTCGTGTGCTGCAATGTTTGCTGCGCATGTGCAAGCGCTCTGAGAAGGCGCCAGATTGTGTGTGAGTGTGGACGGGGGGTGGGGGCGGAGAGCTGTCGCGTTCAGCCTCTTCTGAATTCTTTCCTCCTCACAAGATGTTTGAGTTGTTTCTCGGAGAAACCCATTCAATACAGAATTTAAGTTTACGCAGGGCTGAACCCTGCTATATACAGTGTCTCCGCCGACTTGTGCCAGATTCTGAAGAACGACAGCTCGCTCTCCCGAAATCCGGCCAGCGGATGAAGCATTCATCGCAACCTGGGGCCAGATTACGCAACTGTCAAATACGAAAATTGTCAAAAACTTCTCAAAAAGGTGTCAATAAGCCTGGCTTCTATTGATCGGTCGTGGCTGGTGGCCATTTTGCTTTTTGGCGTCATGGGTGGCTGCAGATTACGTCACGGATTTGGCAGAAGTGGTGACGTTGCACACTTAATTATGCAGCCGGTAATTGACAGTTTTTTGTGACAGTTTCGGTGCCGTCAATTTGACCGTTGCGTTTGTGACAGAAAATGGCGGCGGTTTACGTGGCAATACGACTGAGGCGGCTGCGCTGGCGCAAGCAACGGCGAAAAAGGGCGCACGAAGACACATTTGACTTGCCGGACGAGCTGCTTCGACACCTTTTTCTACTGGAGAAGCAGACGGTGGAGTGTCTATGCGACGAACTCGCCGATGAACTTGGAGGTTTGCGTGCGAGCGTGCTTTCGGTGCGGCGGCAGGTGCTATGTGCACTGCGGTTCTTTGCTACCGGCGGCTTTCAAGCTGCCCTTGGTAATGAGGCGTATGTCTGCATCGCACAGCCGACGGCGAGCAAATGCGTACTGCGGGTGTTGGAGGTGACTTGCAAAGTTAGTGCGCAGAAGCGGTGGGTTCCGTCGTCACCTCTGTGGCACACAGCTACATATATATAACGCACGCTTATGCTGGCAAAGCACTTTATTGTTCCCAGCAAATGGCACTTCGTGGTCGTCTTCTGTTTCCCAAGGGGAAAGAAATAAACAACCACTCGTCACATACTGCAACACCTCACGTTTTGGCATTTTTGTCATCGATCGAAAGAGCCGAACACCACAGACTTCAACAAGTTGTTTTCGTCGATGTCGTTCCGTGCGCTCCTTACAAGTTCGCTCGGCAGGCGCGTAGCCTTCACTGCATTCGTTCACACTTTTCTGCGCACTTAGGTGAACCACACAGTAGCTCGATTCCAGACGCCGCGCAAAAACAATAACATAGCGTGATACAGCTGCTTTCGTGCAAAGCGGCCTATTTACTGCCGTCAGCACACCACCGCGGCACCGAAAGTTACCCACCAGCAAATTTAATAGCACAACTTCGATCGCTTTTTGTTTTGCTTAATATTTTCGTACTTTAAACACAATGTTATGTCAAAATAAAATATTAGTTATTTTCATCGTTGCTTATTTCTTATTTATTTTTACAAAAAAATAGCAGACGGCCCCTCGAATGCTCTCGGGGCGATGCCCTGCTGTAATTGGCTAATTCCTCGTTGCGTCACGTGGTGACGTCTCATCGTTTCGTCATTTTGACGTCACTGTCAATAACTTGTGACAGTATTTGTCACAGTTGCGTAATCTGGCCCCAGGTCAGCATATTTCACTGTGTTTGCACTACGAGTGCCATTACGCTAAACTTCCGGCGTCAGTCCTTTTGTGGTCGTCGAGTGAAGACAACCGTGCCTGCGGTGAGCTGAGTACGAGAACCGCTCACAGCAGAAAAATATTAGCAAGCAATGAAAGCAAAGCAAAGTGAAGAAAAATAATTGAATTTCTGTGTTCTCCCATGCGGAAAAAAGGAAAAGCAATAAGTAGAAAAGCATCAAATCGTAAATAATCACTCTAAAAGCAGCAACCATCGTCTTTCCTTGAGTAACACAATTCCTCATGTCGAAATGTTGGCTAGCGACCTGAGGCTTGTCCTCCACCATTCATCACATTATTTCCTGTCGTAGATAACTATTGGGTAATAATAAGATATATTACTTTCATTCAATAGCTTCGATTTGTTTCATGTGTTGACACTAAAGAATGTGAACATGTGCATGTTTGAGTGGCCTTCGCTGGTGTGCACATCTGAAGAGAGTAATTCCCAGCGCTTAGTAACTATTCACACAAAGTGCGCAGAAAAGGACAAAGACGGGTAATGATGCAGATATTCACAAGCCTTGGTCTGTTCATGTCTTCGTCTAAGTAGTTTTTTTACGGGCTTTGTGCAAAGAATGGATAGCCAACAAGCCCAAACGGAGCCCCGGTAAACTTGTAATTACTTAAAGTGTTGGTAATTCTTGATACATTTAAAGGTAATGGAGTCACTTCCTTACTGGTGACGTCACTTCCTCCAGCCAATGCGCGAATTTTATTACCGACGACTCATTTTAGCCCCACGGGAGTCCTAATACGATAGGTTTAGGAAAAACGTGTTAAATATCGCAAAGTAGTCACTCTTCAAAGTGAGATTGGTATTATTTCCTAATGAAATGAAAATAACGTAAAAATTGGCGCAAATTTCACTACTATAACTTTTTAAAATTAAATTTCATATGGAATGGCAGATCATGCCAAGACAATTTATATTTCGCGGAGGAGAAAGCATAAGAGAATATATTAAGACAGCCATTGTATCTGCCCCAAGCAACAACGGGTGCGTACAGGCTTGGCAGTCCTGTGCGGGCGTTTTTTCTGTTCGCAAGTTGCTTAAGGCACTTAGTGAATAATGTGTAAGATTTATCTTTAGCTATTGTGAGCAGAGGGGCATGCTGGCGGAGCAAGCAAAGCAGAACTCTTAACTCTTAAGAGCACCCAGTTCTCTAATAGCTCGGCCGCGAAATTAGGGTAAGAATATATGACAAAATAACTTTTTACGCTTTGTGTTCTTGTGTTATAGAATTTGCCGTACTGTAATTATGTATAATCGCTGTCGTAAAGCCCGTAAGCTAATCTGGAACTTTTATACTTGTAACAAATAACTGATGGTCACTCTACCTGTCTAAATTTGTCACTTCCATACTATATAAAGGAACCAGGTCTAAAACCTTAGAAACTAGAAAGTTGATTTACGACTTTAAGCAGATTGTAATCGTGCTTCAAGTTAGAGAGCTTTATCAGAATATCAAACAGCAGTGGCATTTAAGCCAATGTTATCAATAAATTTGGCGGTGGGATAGATGTCATGAACAGAACTAATTCGTATCTGTACCCCACTGAGTTCATTATTACTACTGTAAGGGGGTTTAATAGCTCAGGCACCACCAGAACCAGGAAGGCAGAACCAGGCGCAGAACGAGGCCTTCTAGGCGTCCGCGGTTATTCTAGAGCCCGGCAGCAGCACGCGCTCAGCGATAGCACTGCCGCTACCTCGTTGTCACATCTTCGTCTTTACAATGGCCCCCGGGGATGAAAGGAGCCACCCTGGCGACTCAAGGCGTAGTGCAGATCAAGGGGTCATGGTAAGGCTTGAGGCGACTGACATGCACCGTTTCACGGCCACGACGGCGAAGGTCAGAGGAGGGTGTCAGTGGTTCGACGACATAGTTCACAGGGGAAGGTTGAGAAAGAACACGGTAAGGGCCTTGATATTTGGCTTGGAATTTGGACGACAGGCCAGGAGAGCCAGCAGGGATCCAGAGCCAGACAAGTGAGCCGGGGGAAAGGGGTACGTGAGTTTGACTACCGCAATCCCGACGCTGTTTTTGTCGATTCTGGTCAGCGGACGTGAGGGAACGGGCGAGCTGGCGGCATTCCTCGGCATACTTGGCAATTTCAGAAGCAGTTGCGCAGTCAGATGCATCAAGATGGTAGGGAAGAATGGTGTCAAGCATGCTTGTAGGTTCGCGGCCGTAAAGAAGAAAGAACGGAGAATAGCCTGTGGTGGACTGGACGGCGGTATTATATGCGTAGGTGACGAACGGAAGAACGAGGTCCCAGTTGGAATGGTCGGGACTGATATACATGGTGAGCATGTCACCGAGTGTCCGGTTAAACCGTTCGGTGAGGCCGTTGGTCTGAGGATGGTACGCTGTGCAGGTTCTGTGAACGATGCGGCACTCTTGCAGAAGCGCCTGGACAACCTCGGATAAAAACACACGGCCGCGGTCGCTCAGAAGCTCACGAGGGGCGCCGTGGCGGAGAATGAGCTGGCGGAGAATGAAGAAGGCCACGTCTCGCGCTGTAGCCGCCGGAAGAGCCGCCGTTTCAGCATAGCGCGTGAGATGGTCTATGGCGACTATAACCCAACGGTGACCTGAAGGGGTAGAGGGCAGGGGCCCGTAAAGGTCGATGCCGACGCGATCAAAGGGACGGGCAGGGCAAGGTAATGGCTGCGATGGGCCAGAAAGGCGCTGTGACGGAGACTTGCGGCGTTGGCACGCAATGCATGAGTGAATGTACTTGCGTAAAAAGCTGTACATTCCACGCCAGTAGTACCAGTGCCGAAGTCGAGTGTAGGTTTTCAAAACACCAGCATGAGCAGTCTGGGGGTCGGCATGGACAGAGGCGCAGGCTTCAGCTCGTAGTTGGCGAGGGATGACGAGGAGCCATTTTCGACCGTCGGGCATGTAATTGCGACGATAAAGGAGACCGTCATGCAGAGTGAAGTGGCGGGCTTGTCGCCGAAGTGAGCGAGAGGCAGCTGCCGTAGGGGACCCAGACAGATGGTGCACGAGAGATGTAATTCAGGGGTCCTTGCGCTGTTCCACAAGCATGTTTACCGGGCGCAACGAGGACAGCTCGGAGTCAATGCTCGAGATGGTCGCAGTGTCGGAAGGCAGCGGAGACCGGGAGAGGGCTTCAGCGTCAGAGTGCTTACGGCCGGAGCGATAGACGACTCGAATGTCGTACTCCTGGAGGCGCAGAGCCCAGCGGCCAAGGCGACCCGATGGATCCTTCAACGATGACAGCCAGCACAAAGCGTGATGATCGGTGACTACGTCGAAGGGGTGGCCGTAGAGGTATGGTCGGAATTTGGTTATCGCCCACAAAATGGCCAAGCATTCTTTTTCTGTGACGGAGTAATTGATCTCGGCCTTGGAGAGCGTGCGGCTCGCATAGGCGACAACGTATTCTGGAAATCCAGGTATTCGCTGGGCGAGCACAGCACCAATGCCCACGCCGCTAGCATCCGTGTGTACTTCTGTCGGGACGTTAGGGTCGTAATGGCGAAGGATGGGAGGTGAAGTAAGGAGTCGAAGTAGGGTAACAAAAGCTTCATCGCACTCAGAAGACCATGACGACAAGGAGTTCTGGGCTTGAAGCCGCGTCAAAGGCGACATGATTGTAGCGAAATTTCGCATGAAGCGCCGAAAGTAGGAACAGAGGCCAATGAAACTCCGCAGTTCTTTGAGAGTAGAGGGCTTTGGAAAGTCGGCAACAGCGCGAAGCTTTGCCGGATCCGGAAGGATGCCCGCTTTGGATACGACATGGCCGAGTACGGTCAGTTGGCGAGCGCCGAAGTGGCATTTCTTCAAATTTAGTTGTAGGCCGGCGGCGGTGAGGCAGGTCAACACTTGGCGCAGACGAGTCAGATGTGTGGAGAAGTCGGCCGAGAAAACAACGATGTCGTCGAGGTAGCAAAGACACGTCTTCCAGCGCAAGCCGCGCAAGACGTCATCCATCAGGCGTTCGAATGTTGCGGGGGCATTGCAAAGACCAAATGGCATGACGTTAAATTCGTATAGTCCGTCGGGCGTGAAGAAAGCAGTTTTTTCACGATCGCTTTTGGACATGGGGATTTGCCAGTATCCAGAACGCAGATCCAGGGACGAAAAGAATTCCGCACCTTGCAGACAATCGAGGGCGTCATCGATGCGTGGTAGAGGATAAACGTCTTTTCCTAGTTATTGTGTTTAGGCGGCGATAATCCACACAGAATCTTATGGAGCCATCTTTCTTTCGAACCAGCACGACCGGGGATGACCAAGGGCTGTGCGACGGCTGTATAATCCCACGCTCGAGCATGTCGTCCACTTGCTCGTTGAGGACTCGACGCTCTGTCGCTGACACGCGATATGGGCGCTGTCGCAGAGGTGGATGGGAGCCGGTATCGATGGTATGGTGGACATGTGAAGAACGCCCGAGGGGAGACTGGCACGCGTCAAACGATGAACGAAAATGGTGTAACAGGTGGAACAGCTGGTCACGGTAAAGAGAAGTGAGATCTTGATCGATGGCGCTATACAGAATGTCAGAGGGCGGTGGGGTTGACCGGGGAACAGGAGTAAGAGAGTCCAGCGATGGCGGGAGAGCAGTTTCTCGGTCGTCGTCAAGTTGCAGAAGTTCAGCCGGTTCGACGCACCCAAGGCATTCACCATGAATCAGGGTCACTGGAGATGAGAGAGGGTTGCTGACGAGCATGGCTGTCGTTCCGGAGGTCACCGTGAGGACAGCGAAGGCTAGCGGCATGTTCTTGCGGCGAAGAGAATAACTCCGAGGGGCTAAAGAGTACAGTTACAGCAGGCTGGTTGCGTGGTGAGGAGTACGAGAGGGATACAAGGACAGAGGAATGAATTTGCCGGGAGCTCGACATCGTGAGACAGGTGTACTTTGGCCGGATATTCAGGAGACGGTGCGGCCGGGTAGGCGTTGGGCAGGGCAGAGAAAGCAACTTCGGCGCGGGCACAATCGACGACGGCGGAGTGCTCAGAAAGAAAGTCCCATCCTAGAATTACGTCATGGGAGCAAGAGGAGAGGATCAGGAATTGAATGATGTACAAGACGTCTTGAATAACGACTCGCGCGGTGCAGGTTGCGAGCGGCTCGACCTGTTCGGCGGTAGCAGTGCGAAGAGAAACTCCCGAAAATGGCGTCATGACTTTCTTCAGTTTTCGACAAAATTTCGCGTCCATAATTGAGACAGCAGCTCCGGTGTCCACGAGAGCACAGGTTGCAACACCTTCGACAAAAACATCAATAACGTTTGTTGGTGAGAGCACAGGCCTTGTAGAGTTCCAAGGGGACGCAGCTCTTGCCTCGGGAACTGCGCTCATTAGTTTTCCGCAGCGGAAGGGCTGGCCCGACAGCGCATAGGAGATAGGGAACGGCGCCGCGGAGAAGAGGAACGATGAGAGGTGGCAGCCTGGCGGTTGGTGGAGAAGGCAGGAGGCAATGGGTCCGCTTGCACGCGGGGCGGCTGTATGTAAGATCCATACGCAGATGGTGGCAGGACGTCAGAAGGCGAAGAAGGACGTCTGCGGCAGTAGCGGGCTACATGGCCGGCGAAGCCGCAGGCAAAGCAAATAGGCCTATTGTCGCGAGTACGCCACAAACGACCGTAGTGCGAGACTGCCGGCGTGAAGCGAGGCGACGGTTGTGCCACCTGAGCCCGATACGAGAAATCAGGCGGGGGCGTCGAAGGTGGCGGCACTTGAGTGGCGTCTTGAAAAGGGCTCAAGGGATGGGATGGTGGTCTGGCAAGAACGGCGGCGTACGTAAGAGGGGCAGCCACAGGTTGCTGGGGCAGGGGTGGCAGGGCCTCCGCGACTTGGGCTCGGATCGTCTGCTGAAGGGTGGGAGACAGCGCTGGCGGGGGGTTCCGAACTCGAGAGATGAGCGCTAGTTGGCGTGCGATCTCCTCTCGAATGAACTTCTGGATGTCATGCCTGAGCTGCTGCCCCCCTGCGGTCTCGACATCAGCGGACAGGACGTCGGCAGGCTGTACGGTGCGACGAGTGAGGACGCGTTGCTTGCGGAGCTCCTCGTAGCTCTGGCACAAGCTGATGACGGAGGCCGCGGTGGCCGGCTGCTTGGCTAGAAGCATTTGGAATGCATCTTCATCGATACCCTTCATGATATTTTGGATCTTATCAGCCTCGATCATATCGCTGTTCACGCGATTGCAAAGATCCACCACGTCCTCAATATAACTAGTAAATGTCTCGCCAGGCTTCTGAGCCCGTTCGCGTAAGCGCTGTTCGGCGCGAAGTTTGCGCACGCCAGGACGGCCAAATACCTCAGTGAAGCTCGTCTTGAACGTGGACCATGTGGCGATATCGGCTTCGTGGTTACGGAACCAGAGGTTGGCGACATCAGCCAGGTAAAAGATGACGTTGTTTAGTTTCATGGCGTCGTCCCAGCGGTTGTGCGTGCTGACCCGCTCGTAAGAAGCCAGCCAGTCCTCGACGTCAGAGTCGCCGAGCCCACTGAAGACAGCCGGGTCCCGTTGTCGAGGTGTGCCGGAGCAGACAAGCGGAGCAGCCTGTGGCTGGGTGTGATAAAGATGAAGTGTGGCAAGTGCGCTGCACGCACTCGCGCGCATGGGGAGAGAGAAGACGACGAAGTAGGAGAATACAGATCGGCTCGACCGTATGCTACGTGTACTGTTTCATTGCTAATTATCATTACTACGATACAACATATTTTGGCGACGAGGATGCTGTTTTGATTCGGGACCTTCACGTGGCCTGCTCACCATCCGTCATGAGCTTTTCTGGGCTTCAGCCACCACCACCCTTCCTGCCGACTCCTGGTCGTCCTGCCCTTCCATGGGAGCAATGGGAGCTGGCGTTCCGGAATTACATGCTGGCCTCTGGTGCCTCTACTCTGGGCGCGGACAGGCGGAAAGCCATCCTGCTGAACTGCCTCGGACTGGAAGGTCAGCGCATTTTTTATACATTGGCGCCGCCGTCGTCCACTCCAGCGCCTACAGCTGCGGCTTCGCACTCCGGTGACGAGCCGCCTCGCCTTGACGAATTTGATGCGGCGATATCCATCCTGTCGGAGCATTACAAATCGTCCGTGAATGTAATCGCCGCACGTCATCGCTTTCGCCGTCGAGTTCAGGCTCCAGGAGAGACAACCGATGAGTACGTCGCTGTCCTTCGCAGCCTTGTCGGCGACTGCGGGTTTGGAACCATGGCGGACGATATGATCAGGGACCAGCTGGTGGAGAAGACCTCGAGTTGCCATCTGCGTGAGCGCCTACTCATGGAAGGCTACTCCTTGACTCTGTCGCGCGCCATGCTCCTTGCTCGACAGTGTGAGCAAGCTTCCCGGGAAGACAGGGAATTGGCTGAGGAGGACGCTCCAGTACATCGTGTGAGATGCGAGCGCGGATCGAGACAAACACCACCTCAGGCCCATTGCTGCAAGTGCCAAATTCAACAATCACAACCAGCTGCTGCAATACCAGAGCGCATGTGCTACCGCTGCGGTTATACAACTCACCTAGCGAACAACCCTGCATGCCGAGCCCGCAACCGCAAGTGTCGTCGGTGCGGCAAGGTGGGCCATTTCGACTCTCTCTGCAAGTCGTCCGACCGTCCTGTTCAAGTTCAGCAAGTTGCAGATACTGCTGACACATCGTCGATGCCGGATAGCTCCAGCAGTGCGTCTATTCTCAATGTTGAAAGTCAAAAAAACGGAATTTTCGCCTCAGTCCTGATTGTAGGCAAGTTCATCCGCTTCCTGATTGACACCGGCTCATCTGTGTCAATTATTTCTGAAGATCTATACCACCGATTCTTCGCTAAATGTTTCCCGCTTAAGTCAACTGCAGTTCAACTATTGGACTATTCTAAGTCTCGGATTATAGTCCAAGGGTGTTTTGTCGCCACAGCAAAGTTCCACGACCGTACCGCCTGCATCCTGTTGTAGGTTGTTTCGGGAGGCACAACGCTGCTGGGCCTGGATTCCATTGCCGCTCTACGAATGAAGATCAAAGGTGCATCGTTGGAATGTCTTTCCATGACAACTGATACGCCTCTGTTACCTCCTGAGCTACGTCCACACTTCGAACATCTCTTCTCCAAGGAACTCGGAGTTGCGTGCAGGATTCCGTTTCTCCTGTTGCTTGCAAGCTCCGACGGCTGCCGTTTGCCATTCGTCAGCAGGTGTCCGAGGAACTCCAGAAGCTTGAAGCTCAAGACATCATTGGACGGGTCGACGCTTCCAAGTGGATTTCACCCATAGTCGTGGCTCGGAAAAAAGATGGCTCCATCCGAATGTGCGTCGATTTGCGTGAGCCGAACAAGGCTATTGTGGTCGACAGTTTTCCTTTGCCTCAAACGGGAGAACTTCTATATAGCTTGGCCGGGTCACAGCGTTTTTCGAAGTTGGACCTTGCCTCGGCTTACCATCAAGTACCACTTAGCCCTGAGAGTCGGGAATTGACCACATTCATTACCCATGATGGCCTCTTCCGCTTCAAACGAGTGTGTTTCGGCCTTGCTTCGGCGCCTTCGGCTTTTCAGAAGATGATGCACTTAATTTTAAAAGTGTGCAAAGGTGTCCTCTTCTACATCGACGACGTCATAGTCCATGGCACCTCCCGACAGGAGCACCTGACCAACCTTCGTGCTGTTCTCGAGCGCCTGTTCCAAGCCGGACTCAAGCTCAACCACAAATGCGTCTTCGATGTTCCGAAGCTCACTTTCTTGGGGCATGTTGTCAGCGGTGAAGGACTGTTTCCGCTTTCTTCTGCCATCGAGGCGATTACGAAGGCTCCGACTCCATCTAACATCAGCGAGCTTCGCTCCCTCCTTGGACTTGCGGGTTTCTACTCCAAGTTTATCCCGCATTACTCCGACGTCGTTGAGCCTATGCGCGCCCTACTTCGAGTCAGCGACTCCGCCTTCACTTGGACTTCTGCTGCGGATTCAAGCTTCAAACTACTGAAGTCCATGTTGACGTCATGTGACGTGTTGCATTTTTTGATCCTGCCCTTCCCGTGGTCGTAACGACTGACGCTTCCGGATATGGCCTTGGGGCAGTGCTTCAGCAAGACAACGGCCATTCCCTGCAAACTGTTGCGTTTGCCTCCCGTACCTTTACACCCCAACAAAGAAAGTACTCTGTTGGTGAACGTGAGGCCCTAGCTTGCGTTTGGGCGTGCGAACGGTGGCACGTGTATTTGTGGGGTCGGCCTTTTGTTCTACGCACCGACCACAGTGCACTTGTCATTTTACTGTCGACGAAAGGAACGGGCCATCGGCCGTTGCGAATTTCACGTTGGTCGTCTCGCCTGTTGTGCTACAACTACACTGTAGAGTACCGCAAAGGCAATGACAACTCTGTTGCGGATGCTCTGTCTCGCCTTCCCTTACCGACCACATCGTGCAGTGAGCCCAGTGAGTTAGACGCCAGTGACGACGACTTCGTCTGCCTGCTATCGCCAGCCGTGACTCTACAAAAGCTTCAAGAGGCAACCATCAGCGACGCGGCAGTTGCTCAAGCCATTCAGTTTACATCGGCGGCATGGCCGGACAAGAAATCCCTACCGGAGAACCTCAGGCCATACTATCTCCTGCGCTCTTAGCTGTCCGTCGTGCAAGGCGTCTTGTACCGAGGTGACAGGCTCGTCGTTCCCGAAAGTTTGCGACGACGCCTCATGGACATCGCGCACGAGTCACACCCCGGGATCAGCCGCACGAAAAGTCGACTGCAAGAGCTCTACTGGTGGCCGCAAATGGACGAGCACGTCGAAGAAATGGTACGGACATGCGTCGTATGCCAGTCCTGTGACAAATCGGCTCGTCCGGTGGCAGCTCCTCTGCAACCTGTCGCCTTCCCAGAGAAACTTTGGGATAAGGTTGCCATTGATATCGTGGGGCCTTTCGACCAAGCTCCCAGTGGCTGCCGCTTCGCGATTACTCTCATGGATTATTACAGTAAGTGGCCAGGAGTTGCCTTCGCTGATGCCATCACAACTCAAACCGTTCAAGAATTCCTGCTTGGCCTCTTCGCTCTTGAGGATTACCCTCAAGAGATTGTCTCTGACCACGGACCTCAATTTTCATCGATGGCCATGCAAACTTTCCTCCGCGAACGGGGGATACGCCATTGCTACTCTTCAGTGTACCATCCCCAAGCTAATGGACTCGAACGATTCAATCGAGTGCTTAAGTCCTACATTCAGCTAGCTCTGTGCGAGCGACGCGACCTACGTACAGCGATTGTGGACTACCTCGGTGTCTACCGCTGTACGCCCCATGCCACGACAGGAATTGCACCAGCTGTCCTACTTCATGGCCGGTTGCCCCGCACAAGACTTAACGTCGTAGGACAGCCGCATCAGTCCTTCTCAATGGATCCGACAAAAGCGCTTAAGCTTTTGCCGCAGAGGCTTGACGAGAAACAAGCGCAATACAAGCTTTATGCGGACCAGCGGAGTGGCGCCCAGTGTCGTGACTTTCAGATTGGCCAGTACGTGCGTGTCCGCAAACCAAATGTGCGAGGCAAACTGTCAGCTCGGTTTTCGGAGCCTCGGAAGGTTGTGGAGCAGCGTGGACCTGCATCTTATTTGCTGGATGATGGGCGAGTGTGGCACTCGTCCAAGTTTTCTGCGGTTCGCCCAGAAGTAGTTCAGCAGCAACTGTCCTCCTCAGCTCCAGCGGCCCTTTTCGCTAATATTTCGCCGCCTATCGACGGCAACCGAATGCCGCCGCCCAGTCCACAGTCCGGAACCGTGGCCCAGGGTCCTTCTTCGGACGCGCCTTCAATCCATATGATGCCAGCCGTTCCGCCCGCTCCGGAATCGGCAGCCGCTCCTCAACCCTCGTGTAGTAAATCCACAGCGGCAACTGCGGCTTCACCTCCTGTGCCGCCTCGCCGCAGTACTCGCAAAAAGAAGCGGCCCGCATGGTTCAAAGACTATGACATCCGCTAGACATTTTGGTTTTTTTTAAGTGCGGCGGAAATGTGATAAAGATGAAGTGTGGCAAGTGCGCTGCACGCACTCGCGCGCATGGGGAGAGAGAAGACGACGAAGTAGGAGAATACAGTACGGCTCGACCGTATGCTACGTGTGCTGTTTCATTGCTAATTATCATTACTACGATACAACAATGGGGAGCCAGGGGGGCGTTATTCGGCATTGCTGACGTTACAGTGCCGCTGCGGAGCTCCAGGACGGGATCAGGAGCAACCTCCATTACTTGTAAGGGGGTTTATAGCTCAGGCACCACCAGAACCAGGAAGGCAGAACCAGGCGCAGAACGAGGCCTTCTAGGCGTCCGAGGTTATTCTAGAGCCCGGCAGCAGCCCGCGCTGTTGTTGTTGTTGTTAGCCTATCAAAAGATGGCACATACCCACACTGGGGGATCGGCCAAGTATCGGGTGGCTATTCACCTGAACGCAGTTAACAAAAAGGAAAAGCACGTGGGAGCGCAACACCGGTGAATTTTTCGTCATGAACAGAAAAGGGATGAGTGTTTTGATTTTAAAATTTTAAGATGAATAATAAAGAGAGGGATTAAATATTAAAGATTTAGTCAAAATGTAATAATTGATAAAAAAGAAAAGCTTGGAACACTTAGCAAGGCAGTTGGTGAGATTCTATCAGGAAGTTTAGAACAGCGGTGCAAACAGATCTGTGGCTGAACCCAAATGTGGTGGCGCCAAATGATAGCAAGAGCGGGCTGCTAAAACTAAGGCCAAGATGCTGCAAGGGCTCCTCCAGCAACCTTTTTCTCAGAGAGTTGAATCGGCGACAATACAGCCAAAAATGTTCAATAGATTCAGGCTCACGGCAAAATGCACAAAGGGGAGAGAGCGCCAAACCCGACTTGTGTAAATAGAAATTTAGAGGAGGGATGCGGCAGCGCAGCCTCGTCAGTGATACTTCAAGCTGCCGAGAGCAACAAATTTTCTCAGCGATAGCACTGCCGCTACCTCGTTGTCACATTTTCGTCTTTACACTACTAGTATTGCGCGTGTGAAGTGCCTATCGGTTTCTTAAATACATTAGGCAGGTGAGAAAGTAAATTTCATGATCTCAATCGTTTCTATTTATGCGGGAAGTAATTGTTTCCTTTTTAAGCCTTTTTAAACACGATAGCGTTAAGTCTACCATTCTGCAGAAAATCTGGCATTGTATTCAGAGTTAACAGCGAAAAGCAGGTGGCCTTAAGTAGCGTGACCTAGTGACGTCCTCAAAACCTTCTATGAGGACTCCCCGCCGCGGTCTATAACAACCAGGATTTTGACTGCTGCCGCACCGACAGAACGCTTGTAATAGTTCTAGATGCTTCTTTTTGAGGCACTGATGATTGTGGCTATAGAGTTTGTGGAGATGGCAAGTACAATTTCCGGCAGTCCTGCTAGAAATATGGAGTTGCGATTATATTGGTTGTTGCACACCCTGGACATTCGGACAAGAAGGAGGCGGCTAGAACAACTCGAGACCTAACCAACCAGGCCGACTACACCTCCCCCCCCCCCTCCTCCAAGACAAAACAGAAAAAATCTACACCGAAATCTAGCGCCCATATACTGAGGTAACCAAGGCCTACACCGCGTCATCCAGAGCTCATTAGAGAACAGGCGACAGTGTTCAGAAGCATCTAAACAGGATCTGTCCCCACATATTACGTGCTATCTCCAAAAGAGAATTCAATTCGAAATCCCAAAATTGCAGCACATATGAAATTGCTACACAGGACCTTGTAGTTCTGGCATGCAAGGGCAAACCCCTGCCCAAAGAACTCCTACCGGCTCCCTCACGAGAAGCAAGGAACGATTTAATCAGCCAACCTGACAAGAAGTCTCAAGCCTTTCTCGCACGTTTGGCACGGGAAGTCACTATCGAATGCGAGTCACGACCCTGCATGACCGCTTCAACAACGCTATCGATAAAGTTGACTACTGATACTATCACTACTTCTCCAACCGGTCTCTCAATGTAATGGAGAGAATGTCCAATTTCGAATATATGGGCATCTAACCTGGGCGACAGAGAACGAGTACTTGGAAGGGAGAGATCTCTAATGTTACCGCATTTTACTCTTAAAAGTGAGTTAAACATAATGTGAGGGTTAAAGTATCCGTTTCTGGGAAACGATACGAAAAGAGGACCCCCAGACCATCTGAAAGGACGCATTAACGGTATCGCGTCATACCCTTAAGGTGGAACAAATATTTTTCCTCAAAATGTTTACTAGGGTACCAGCATTTTTCATCAGTGCGATCATAGTTCTGCACATTGTTACAATTGGCGTCAAAAAGAATTTTATCTTGAGTAATGTTTGCATTGACTCACATTGATATGAAGGTTATATTGTGTTATTTACTATGTCATGCAAATTAATAGAGGGCATCGTGATCAGGCACTTGGTTCAGGACATTCTCTTATTTGGAGAATTTTGAAGAATTTAGAGAATTCTGTAATTTGGAGAAATCGAGTGACGAAGTATTGTTAAGTGTCCTTCACTTCTAAAGACATCCCTGCGGATGGAGTGTTTACTTTTTCATTAACGGCACTATTACTGCGGTGCTATATGCCGGCCATAGTTGTTACTCGCACTTTATCGAAGATTTGTCTCAAAAACTTCTTTAGCGCCTTACCGAATTCCACTAATATGTTTCCTCGCTTGGCGTTACAAGCGAGAAATTCATTGCCGATGTTAAGGCGAAATCTCTTTCTTTGATGCGCATGGTAAATAATGTATGATATGTGAATATTAATGCCGCCGTGTGTGCGAGTAAAATAATGTTGGCCTTCGACATCACACAGGAGGATGTACAGTCATAGACAAATGTTAGCGGAATGTAGGTTCACGAAAAACTCAGGCTCAAGCTCAGGCTAACCAAGTCCATGAACAGCATAGAGTGGTGATTGGACATGCGTGCTCCTCCGCTGGAACATATATAACATCTGACCGACTAGCGGCCCAACCAATGAATAAAGAATTTTCCGCGAATCCGCGTCTAGAAACCGTAGTCCATGAATGCAGATATATCAATCAAGCCTGAAACGTTGCTGACATCTCATTAGCATTCCTTTTTTTTATTAATCTATCAAAAACAAGAGAGAGACCATTCGCATTCTTTATGGTGTGCAGTTTCTTTTGTTACTTTTTATGTCAAAGTGATTTATTCAAGCCAAATTCATTGATGGCAGCAACACAGACACAAGCCGAACAATCAAGGGTGGTGTTTCCGGTGGGGTAGTAACATTTTTATTGGGTTCATAAAATCTCGCATTGTTATGAGCAGCAGTGTTCTCGAATCATGATTTGCGACTATTGGAAAGCGAGTGTGGTGACTTCCTGCACTGTCGCCGGATTACTTAATATACTCTTTTCTCGAGATGTCTTGTGTGTTGGCAGCTTATACACGCGTACAAAAAAAGCGAGACTTATCAAGGCCTGAAAGTATCGTTGAAGGTAAAAGGAATTCCTTATTCCAGAGAGGCTTCCAGCTTGCGAAAAAGTGCTAAGGAACAAAACCACAGAAGATCTATTATCAAATTTGGAAGCATAGGTAAGGTCTCGGCTATTCCATCCCTCTTTCTGGTGCAAGAGGCGGCACTGTGACAGAGGCAGGGAGACAAGGGAAGGGTGCTGGCGATGGGAAAGACAGAGGAGATTTCATTACCGAGAGCATGCCGCATCCGCTTCACTGCTCTCTCGAGGGCCAGGTTGGCAGCTTGCGTCGGGAACCACTGCGAAGTATGCCGGTCGCATCAGGAGAACGGTGTGAGGCTCACGTTCCGAGGCTCTAGCCCGAAAAGAAGCCCATTGACGCGTGTCTAACGCGGCATGCCATTGACACATCGATTGGCGCCGCGTCGCATCATCCGCTTTGTTCCGACCGAGAGCAGTGAACCAGAGAAACTTACGTCGTTATTCATCCAGTACGCTCTACCTCTATACTTCTCGGCTTTATGGAAGCTAGTGAGATAAGCCTGTTTTTAGATGACTTAGGCAATGCAGACGCTGCAGCCACTTCCGCAAATGCTTCAGCGGAATCTCTTTGTCTGGTAAGTGATTTGTGCCTCTCACTGCCTGCTGCTGAATGACACTGTTGGTATCTTGGAAAATAAATGTAAGAACAAAAATAAGTGGACAGAAGACGTCTATTAGAGATTGCGATTACGATTTAGTCTCTCTATACAGAACGAAAAATAAAAACATAAAATGTAATCTTACGGAAGAATAGGAGCAAGGTGGGCAAGGCAGGAATAAAATAGTTGCAATTCTAGGGTCTGAGCAAAAGGTACGTATGCACTCTCTCTGCTGTACTTGGGAACAAGCGGTGGCTAATGGAGTCACTACTAACGGAAAGCTGGTACCTAAATGACACGTTTTGCAGGTTCCATGTTTGTGAAGCCTCTCAGATACCCCCAGGAATGAAATAAACAGTGCCGTGACTGGGTTTAGAACACCCCCCCCCCCCTGCGTGAACAGATTAGCTTCGCTGGCTACAACACGAGAGCGCTTGGACTGTTTCTGTCAAATATCCTTTCTTGTTCTTGCCTGACCTGTAATCCCGACGCCGAGGGTCTGTTCATACGTTGCGATTTTCTAATTGATGAGAAGGCATTGCGACTGATAAATGCTTATGCCTTCAGTAATGTAGCCCAGCGCAACTGTCTGTTTGAAGATATGGCTACTTTACTGGACTGTGACCGGCATGTCGTGCTAATGGGTGACTTTATTTGTCTTTGTAATCCGATTAATCGTGCGGTTCCTGATAAGAGCAGGGACCAGAGCGGTGATGTTTTGTCACGGGTTACAGCGGATGCAGGTTCTCATCGATGGAGGAGCCTCATGCCGTGCTTCTCGATCAATCACGTGCATTCAAGGGCATTCTCCCGCTTGCCTATATCGGATTTGCGCACCTTGCGCACTAGTTTCACCCGGGCTCATTTGGGAAACTGTGCTGCTTCGTTTTGCGACCATGTTATGGTGGTTTCTCGGCTTGGATGCAAAGACCGTTCACAATTGAGACCGCAGTGGGCGGCTTGGAATAGGTTGTAAATAACCAAGACTTTATTATTCGTGCAAGCTCGAAGCTGCAATTCTGTGTGCGTGGCAGCCTGCCTGGAAGTACATGCGATATCTATTGAAACTGGCTCTGATAAGACATTGTACAAGAAACATCAGGAGCAGGCACTTACAAAAACTTGTACAACCTGTTTAAATTGGAATCTTGAGCACCTGACTCATATATAGATTAAATCGCTAATGTCAAAAGTGAGTTACAAACGCATAGTGGCTAACAATATAGGCGTGCCCTAGTTCGATCTCGTAGCAAGCGCCCTTTGCATTGTGAACGCCCGACACGACAAGCTTTGCCTGATGAAATCCTTCTTTTGATTGCAAAATAGATTCCTGGAATGATGTCTATTGGGATCCTAGTGACAGGCAATATTCGTATTTGTGGATTACTACACGACGTTGTTTAGTGGTACTCCTGATATACGAAATTCAGACATCATCGCGCGTTTCATATTTCTGGTGACGCATTTATCAGAAGAGGATTCCTCCGTTATTGGCGGCTCCTTCACGCATCAGGAGGTATAACAAGCAATCCATCAGCAACCTCTTTCTAAAGCACCTGGTCCTGACGGGGTTTCAGGGGGATCTAACAAAGCATAAACATCCATTCCAACTGCTATCCTGCTGCAGGTCTTCACAATGAGTTTTAATGTACTGCCCCTTCCACAATTTTTTACAACAAGCTACGCAGCCTTAATTCCAAAAGCTACTGATGAAAGCAAACTGCGCTCAATGGAGGGCTGTAGGTCCATAACGTTTAAAAATATGGGTTACACAATTTTTGCTAAATTTGTGAAAAATCTCCTTCTAATTTCTAATGTTGGTTGTCATTGGCCATCAGCAGACGAGATGTTTGAGAGGCTGCTAAATAGAAAGTAATGAACACACTGCGCGTGCAAGCCTTCAAACTTGCTGTTGCTCACAGACCACCTTGCTTTGCTTTCGAACGATCTAGCAAAGTCATTTTACCATGTTCGCCATTCATTTTCGGTCACTCTTCTAGAGCGTGCAAATGTTGGGTCTACTGTACTTAAATGGGTGCAACTTTTATACAGCAATTGTTGGACTCGCTTATTTATTATTGGTCATTTGCCAAACAACGTGCCAAGCCGCTCTTTTTTTAGCCAAGGCTGCCTGATATGCCAGCTCTTGTTAGCCCATTGTCTGGACCAACTTGGTTTGATTGTTCTGTACATCAGTAATATCCATGGATTCCCTGTTTTGAGTTCTAAACTCAAAGTGCGTGTTTATGGTGACGATCTTGATTTTTCTGCATTGACAAGCACAGCACTGACAATTCTGTATTCACAATAGATCAGTTCGGCATCATCTCTGACGCTCAGATAAATCGGTCCAAAAGTTCGTGCCTGTGGTTTGGGTCATGGGGCTCGACGCAACTCCGTTATGAAAGAACATAATAGCAGTGTGTGCCCCTTAATCTTGGCTTTCCACTACATGCAATAAAGTCAAGTGCACATTGCTGGAAGGAGCAGGTTCCGGCCGCTGAGCGTTACGCTGAAAGCTTTGTTCAAAATCGGCTTTCGATTTTTAGACGGGCTCATATCTGCACCACCATTCAGGAAACAAAAATCATTATGCACTCTAGGTCTTGCATTGTGCTAGATAATTACATGGAGCGTTTTCATCGAAAATTTCCAACTTTTATTTCGCCATACAAATTTGAACCGAAGCGATGTGACAATCTTTTCAGGCCTTGTTTGTGCAGGAAGATTGAGCTTAGCTCATCTGTACGTGAGACAGTTAGTTGCCCATTTCTTCTCTTTTCTTGATTGTTCCCATCCAATTTTTAGAGCTTTCTTGCACTCTAATTTTATCACCCTGTTTCCAAACATAGTGGCTTCTTTAAAACTCACAGAGCGCCCCTCATTACTACGCTTTATGCAGGAAGTTTGTGCTATGCGGGGTTTTCTACAGTTTGTTTTTCTAACGATGCTTACATTTTGATTCGCCTAATAGGCCAAACAGATATTTGATGACGATGCTCTTTCCGCGGAAATTATGTCGTTCTGTGTACTTTAGCCTTAAGAGTCATGATATGTTAACGCGAGTGTGCAAAATGCTGATTCCTTCTTGCATCAAAACGTTTTTCTATAAATTACACACCGAAGTTTCACCACCTTTTAATACGTGGCTTCATAGGAAAAACATATTTGCATCTTAACTGTCATCTGTGCAATGCACCTTAACCTATCGAACATTGTTTTATAGGCAGAAGTGATGCGATTTTGTTTTGAGATGTGCTGCACAGGGCGGTAAAGAAAGGCTTAGCTTAGAATTCGTACAGTGTACGCTACCCTGTGGATATTCAACCTGATTACGAACTCTATGACATATGTTTGTCCTCATTGTACTTCCTAGCCAGTAGAAAATGCGCATGTTAGACCGCAGTTCCCATAGTCCGCAGTTTTTGTTTGACCGAGAACCCATTGTAGCAGAATGATGCTCCTGGCATTAAATTTGACTCGTTTTCATTTCCAAACAAATAAATATAATCCTAAAACGACAGTGGACTGAGTGTTGCGCGGGCGACAAGAGTAACATTATTGGCGAGGTGGAAATCTGACTTGAACACGACCAGTTCAGTGTCATCCATCTTGACTAGTGCACATCGTTACAAAGTACGGCAAAAGTAACAAAGTAACTGATGCAGCTGCCCATCGGTATATTGATGCGTGCCAAAATGCTCTTCTGGGCCTTCCACGCAGCAGCTTGCCTCGTCCGCTTGGGCAATACATCCAGGAGCGTAAATGGCAACGCTGGCGCTTGGGGCGTTTTTTTTTTTATTCTCTTCACATAAGGCTTCTTTCAATTTGTCTTCAATACGGGCGCTACCGCATTGCGGGTGACTTGTGTTGTGGTACTTTCTTACAACGAATGAAACGATTATGAAAAGCATTCTTGAATAATCTTTTCACTACTCCAAGATAATAACGTGGGTCTCAATTACGACGCTTTTGGGTACGTATATGGAGGACAGTCATTGTTTCAAGTTTCATTGTGCAATCCTTTCATGGTGCTTGCAGAGTCCCCGGATCTAGTCTTATTATGTCTGAGTCACAAAGCCGAGATATCGACTAGCCATCTCAAAGCTAAAGGAAGCTTAACGACCAATGCAACTGCTTAGACGAAATAAACTAGAAGCTGCATCTTACAAGATAATAAACATCGTAGGGTGACGCCCAATAGGCCTCCCGGCGGTTAAAAGGACTCAGTGGACTCTTTGTAACGTGGTACGAAATCGAAGCGGTCCTTTTTTCTCTGCGCTGCTCATTCACAACAATAGGCCGATTCATTGTCTAGCTCTTTGCTCTTAATAAAGCGGGTCCCCGGTCATCAGCAATAGTGTAGGAGGTTCTATTGATACGTTTCTTTCCCATGCTATTATTTTGTGGCGGCAGAATGCTTTTTATCTCTGTTTTTTTGCCCTTTCTTTTATAGATTCCAAATTCCTTTTTGAAGATATTCACATAAAAACCTAGGAATAGTCACTAGAACTTAAGACGTGACTTGGGAATGTATGCGACTGATAAACAAAACAACGTTTTTTCCTTGCGCCTTCGTTATTGTTATCAGTTCTCTTCTACACGCCAATGTCGCCTATTTCTCTGACACTGAGCGTCCCACTCCTGCAACGCCACATTTCATGTAACTCTCAGATCCAAATGAGCTCTTTTATGGCGATTAGGCACTCTCCGTAGCATGTGCTCGGTGACAGAACCACACCGAAAGTGCTTAGAGTGCAAGATTGACACTAAGGAGACGACGATAGAAAGAAGCTCAAGAAATCTAGCCGTCTATGGTCCGCGCGTATATCATGTGTCCAGCAAATGAAGAAGGGTTCCTATCAGTAGGCAGCGCAGCCACGAAAATGAATAAAAAAGATAGGCTTTCAACTAGGCGTGCTTTCTGTTCATATATTGAAATAGAAATGAACGGCTCAGAGTGTGATTACTAATTCACGAATGAATAAATCCTCAAGAATAAATCGAATCTTATATCAAATATTATCATCCGTAAAGCCTAAAAGAAACACCTTCTTTGAAGTTGCCTACAGAAGGAAATGTTCAGGCAGCGAAATAATAAAGACCATAAAAATTTATAACATCACACAGTCATGGGGCTGGAGGAGTACGCAGGGCATACGGCCACCTTCTTGTTCCTCTCAAGGCAAACGCCGTGTCACAACGCACATCAAGACTGTGTTATTAATGCCCACAAAGATGGTAATTTCATGGCATACCCATGGTTCGCGACCTGTAAAGCAACACGGTGCCGTCTACCGCATTGTTGAACACATCGAAATTCAAATAACAGCAGCCAAATCTTCCCCTGCTTCCCGTAAGCACGCAAAAGAGTCTTCCAAACGAGTAGGTTAAGTCATTGTCTTCACTCACTAAAGACCTCAGAACGGCGAGATTTCTTCGTCGCTAACTAGCGCGCAACGCGTAGTTAACATTAAAATAAATCACACGGAGAGGTGACACCGATAAGAAAGAACGTTTTGAATAAGACAAACAGGACACGTTTAACAAAACGCAACACATACATTTGAAAGCAGTGGCTAAAGTACAATTTATTTTTGATTGCGCTCACAGGCGGTTCTAAGCGTGATTGAAACCTTGCGTTATAGTCTAATTTACCAATTTTGTCCCTTAAAATTTTGCAGTATCATAAAAGTTTCTTTATTTGCAAGGATTGAGTGACTTGGTCGGCCGCTGTGTGGGTGCTCTGCACCTTATATTGGGGATTAATAATTCCAAGCGTACAATCGTTATTGGGGCCAAAGCGTGCACTAGCACCACATTTTTTCTGAGCTGCTGCGCTGCCTACATTGTTTATTTTAAGCAACCGACGCTTTACATTGATGCTGTAGACTAGCTCCTCAAACACTCTTCGTTTGAGACAAGAATGTAGTACCACCCGCTTTGAAGTTTTGTCCATGGATTGATTGTCCCCGAACTGTAGACCTCGTAACAAACCTTACCGTACTGAAATTATCTCTGCGACAAATTTCGATGTTTAAACCTGGTTGAGAATCATACAAACGAAATGAGGAACGGAAGATCGCTATTTTTGAAGGTATATAAGGTTGTATTATGAGATTGCGCAAGATCCTGTATGCTGTGTACCAGCCATGCATGCAAAACTTATTAAATAGTTCATGCTGTGACATTGCTAGAAACTCCAATGGAAGCAGCGTCAAAGACAAAACTAGATAAACACGGTGACGCATCGTTGTCACCGGCGCGTTTATTGTGCATTTTTGCCAAAAAGAACCAACGAGGTTTGCTTCTAAGGTGAATATTAGAGCCGTTCCGACATCCCTATACACTAAGTGACCTAGAAAAGTGAGTGCGAGCGTTAACCATACGCTACATAGATTTGGAGTTTAAGAAGGTCATAAGTGCACCGCTAATCGGCTAAGAAACAGAACTATGTTTCTTTGGAAGTTTCCGCCAAAGACGGTACACTTTCAACTAGCACTGTCCATCCGCTGCTTGCGTGCTTTGCACCAGTTAATAATAATAATAATTTGTTTTGGGGGAAAGGAAATGGCGCAGTATCTGTCTCATATATCGTTGGAAACCTGAACCGCGCCGTAAGGGAAGGGCTAAAGGAGGGAGTGAAAGAAGAGGTGCCGTAGTGGACGGTTCCGGAATAATTTCGACCACCTGGGGATCTTTAACGTGCACTGACATCGCAGTGCACGTTAAAAATCCGGTTGCCAAACGAGAGTTCCGGCCGCTAGAAAGTTCGTAGGATGAGCCTGCTTACAATTTTCATTTGAGCCAGATTTCATTGCGATAGCATGGACAGTAGCAGGAATTATAATAGGGCACAGCACCGCGTGTGCGGTTCATGAGCGGAGGGTAGGGAACCATGCACTGTTGGTGTCACTTGTGCCCTCTGCACTAACGTTTATTCTGCTTTGAAATTTATGCGAACTACCTTGTAAACACTGTGTTTTCTTGCATGCATTATTTCATGAGCACAGTGACTGCTGGATGTTTAATCTTGAACAATACCGTTTATTTTTTTTTATTTCAGTTATTTATTTGTACATACTGCAGTCCTATTGGGCTATTGCAGCGGTGGGTGTAAACTAAACAACGTAGAGAAACAAGGAGCACAACAATGGCGAACAGCAGATATAATATGATTAGAAAAAAAATGCATGAAAAGGCAAAACTATTAAATAGCCTCCAAAAACAGTTTTAAGAGAAGAGAGCGCGTATAACCAGCTAAAGAATTCCAGCATTACACGCGATTACATCCGATTACACGCGGAAAGAAACTACTTAAAAATGTCTGTGTGGGCAAAATAAGGAGTGATGTTTAGTCCGTGGTGACTTCTAGTTTTAGATGGTACAGCTGGTATTAGCTAATCATTTGCAGTGGTCCGGCACGAAGTGTTAATAATACAATACAGAAATTTTAAAGACTCAGCCCTTCGTCGAGCTGAGAGCAGCTGCAGGCCCAATGATGAAAGTGCTGTGGAAGGCGAGAAATCCCCATTAAACCTGTGGTATATGAAACGAATGGTATTTTTTTCTGGACTGTCTCGATCTGATTAATTTCGCGTTGTTTTTCGGGTTCCAGAGAGGAGAGGCGTATTCAAGGACTGGACGGATTAGCGACTTATACATTAGGTGTTTCGTATCTCAGGCAGCAGCTTTTATTGTGCCACGCAGGTATCATAATTTTTTAAGTGCCTTTGAGGTTATTAAATGTATGTGTTTGAACCATGACATGGTGGGTATAAAAATCAGGCCAAGGTAATTGTATTCATTCACGCTATGGAAGGGGGGGGGGGGGTATATCGTTAATTTTGTAAGTAAACGCGGAAGGTGCCGTTCTACTATTGAAATCCAAAACAATTTTGCGGATGTTAATCGTTGTTTTTCCTGAGTCGCACCAAGAGCTAAATTCTGAGAATGATTTCTGAAGGTGCAAGTGGTCATTAAGGCATGTAATTTTGTGATATAATACGCAGTCATCAGCATACAGACATAGGTTAGAGGTGATGTCACAAGGTAAGTCGTTTATAAAAATCAAGAAAAGTAAGGGACCCAATACAGAACCCTGTGGAACTCCTGAGGGCACGTCTGCTATTCTAGGATTAGTTCCGTTGATAGATACAAATTGAGAACGATTAGAAAGAAAACTTGAAATTCAGTTCAGATGGCGGGGGTTGTTCAAGATGGTGTTAAGTTTATACATTGGTTTCGAGTGGATCACTGTATCGAACGCCTTCGAAAAATCAATAAATATTGTATCTATTTGATCGCCAGCATCAAGTTTATTGCAAATATCATGAGTGAATTCACTATGTTGTGTCAAACCATTGTTTGGGAACTCTTAGTTGTACTTATTTGTATTACTATAAAACTTCTGTGTCCAGATCAAAAATTGTATGGTTTGTTTTACGCTGCATTGCACTGAGCGGTAAGCACTGCACCTCACTGCATAGCCGCAGCTGCATGGTATGCAAATTGCTATTCTTGAACATTCGTGTAGCTATACACAAATTACCGCTGAGTGCATGTTCTACTCGCGCATCGCGCGTCGGCAGTCTCAACTGGGAAGGGGCGCTTTGTTCTGCGGGAGTGAGGTGAGAGCAATTTTCTCCCTAATATATGAGCCTTTGCGTGCATATGACAGCGATAGTTTGTATAGCTCGCTGGTGCAGAAGGAAAATGAAACTTAATTTATTTTTTTTATGTTAGCATCCGCTCTCTAACACTATCAAATTGAGTTTATCCTGCCATTCCTCCCCCATTCCAAACTTCCCCTCAACAAATCCGCACATCACTTTTTTTGTGTATCGCACGAAGTAAGCTTAATGAGAATATTCAAAGAAAATTTCTGACATTCAAAGTACGGCAAGGTATTTTGCTGTAGTAATACCTTGCCCCAGCGCTTGTGCACAAGGTGACTTTAAAGCGTCATTTAGGCAGTGTTTTTTTCAGCGTCCCTTCTTTCCGTGTTACTTTGCGATCTTTTCTCATTGAGAAACAAAAATAAAAGCACTCAAATTCAGTTAAAAATTCAATTTTCCTCCTTAATGACTCACGGAACGCGATGTCTCATTGTGTATTTTAGCAGTAACCTGCTTAGAGACGAGACTAATCTCTTCGCTTTTTCAATGCCTACTTACGCGTTCACACGGCCATGTTTGTTTTTGTAAGATGTGCTACCTGGCCTTCATTTTAGAACTTCCTTTCTTGCTCTCTTTTAACAGCAACAGTTAGCAACAACGTGTCAACGAGGGTAATTTTTATTACATTTTCATGCTACATTGGCCTCTTGATCAGACATAGCCCTGTTTGTCTGAAGTAAATGGCACCGCCGCTGGAGGGTATTTGCTCTTCAACGTTTTCTTGACTAGGAACTGACGGAGACACATGTCGCACTTGGCAGCCACGTTCCCTTGTTTTCTGTGTTTGCATTACTTGTTTGCACACAGCACTCATCTGCAGCGAGAGTACGAAAACAAGGTCACATCTGCCCGCAATATTCTTCAAGCCATGCGACAAACCATGCGCATCAGGGACAGCGGCCAGTCCTCTCCTTTTCCACACTCGGCAGACCACTTTTAATATTTGAGAGCAGCTTTTCTTAAGCTTTCGAAATTATTTCAGCTGGTTAGACATTAGCGCATAACTTGCAGAGTTGTGTCATAATGTTGTCAGTAATCCTTTAATGGTACTACTTTTTGAGATCAAATTTCAGGCACAATACAGATATTTGGAGTGACCGGCTGAAAATTTCAGCTAAGGCAAGTCCAGCTTTCTTGGGCAGAAATTTTGGAAATTGCAAAATTGTAAGACACTATTATGGCAATATTGAAGATAATGGCACATTATTCTGATATAAAGCAAAATGTTTCTTTTAGAGTGCTTCCAGCGAACGCATCGAAAAGCTAAGACTGCCATAAAAAACTAATGGGGAACGCTTTTAACGATGCAAAAACTTGGATTGTAAAAAAAATGCATGACTGCTGTCGGATGATCTGCGGATATATTGGTTGTTGTATTGTAATCTTATATTATTGGGAAGAAAACTGGCAGTGGCTTAGCTCGGCTATGCCAGGATATACGCAGAAAAAGCTAAGTTAAAGCTAAGTTAAGAAAAAGCTTGGTTAGCCTTGGTTAATCTTTATTGCAAGTCCAGGTTAGTCTGGTTGTCTGGCTAGTTGTTGTCACGTGGTTCGTCAAGCGGTTGGTCACGGGACCATTCACGTGGTTGGTCACGTGGTGCGGTGCGACCACGGTTTGAATGAGGGCACGGTGAAAGTGCGAGCTCGTGGTCAATGCAGCTTTCGCTAAAAAATTGCGTTCATAAACGGTTTACCGCTCAAAAATGCTCTTAGTATGGCTTAGCAGACCTCGGGCACTAACAACAGCCGACATATCCAGGCTCTAGAAACAAAGCAGGATCTAAAAGGTGAAGCTGCATTCCAACTCGCCGAAATTTCAACGTTATTTAATTGGAAAGACGGCATCTGTGTCTGCTGAAATTTGTAAGGAACGGCCACTTTGCAGGAAGATCATGACACCATCAGTCCTTCAGTGCCCCAGCAGCGATAAGAGTTGATACGCTGTCTGAAATAGGCAATTAGGCTTTCAAAAATGAATTTTAGTGGTTTCTCCCATCTGAGCATGTTGCCGAGATCCTCAATGACCCTTAGCTGGGGCAGCAAAGGCTTAGCTGAGTGAAAGCTTGCGATATTAACATATCAAGGTTAAATGAAAGGGCACGTAGACCGCACGGCTTGGCACTCTTTCCCCCTTTTGCATAGTGGAACGGGGTAGTGTGGGCGCCTCTCGAGGAACTGCAATTTCAGTGAGAGTAAAGGACGTTCCTCTGCAAAGAGTATTCGGCGCTGCGGTGCCTGCACGGCATGGTCGCTGCATTTACACGCTCGGCAGGAAGAAATATGACTCCCCGAGAAATTTCAACCAACATCACCTGTGATGGTGCATTTTTTCAAGTTATATGCTTTACCGTCTTACACTTATGGTAAACTGGGATATGAGGCGCAGGCCGGGTGCTTTTCAAATGCACCCGCTTCGGTTCATGGGTCTTGTATTTCGGACAAAGAGCATACTACGAACTGCAATTTCGAAGTCTATGATGGATATTTATTTTACTATATGCTGTTGTAATTACATCAAGGAATAATATTCCTCCCCCAATATCAAGACAGTTCCGTTTGTTGCATATAGTGATGCACATAAACAACACAAGAAAATTTCCTTGCTGTTGTGGAACAGCATACAAGTTTCTAAACAACTACTAAGACGAAGCATTTTGTTCCGATCGTTGTGCAGAGAAGGCTATGAACGCCAGAAAATAAGAAGTTGCAAATCATCGATATGTTGAGGTACTGAACGAAGAAGAAATGTGAAGACCCATTGAGGCTCACAGTGCCAGAGCAACTCTACATATTTTTCCTTCCAAGCGCTTATTCCACGGCTTGCATCAACAGTTGCCGCGCGGTTCTGTTACCCGTGAGTGTACACAGGAGGAGGTGATATACCATTCCCTTATAAGAGAGCGCCAAGGGCAGTCAATGTGGATGTTTAGTCAATATTGAGGTTGTGCCTTCCATGCGAGCATGGAGGAGTTCCTGCATAGAAAAACCGAATGGGGTGGTCCACTATGACCTGAGCTCCTCAAGGGATACCAGTTGCTTTAAATATTCTTCCCTTTTGAAGCTGTCCCCTCGGACGAATAAGAGACAGAGAATAAATTCCACCAGGCATTAGCACCCGCGGAAGCTCGTACGTTATTCTTTTCAGCAAAACTTTGTGAACTCTGTCGGTTAATGAATAGTGCTTAGTGTTTTAAAGTTTTAAGGTTTCCGCCAGCTCCTCAAACTGCTGGCCTAGTTGTCACGGAGGCCCGAAGCACGGTCGACATCACTGAAACAGAACCACGTGATGATTTGTAACGGCCGTCGAGACGCCGAAGATTTACTTGCGTCCGTATCATGATCGTTCACCATTCGTGGCACATAGGAGGAACTGTTTCTTTTTCACTTTACTGTTCCACTTTACACTTCTCTGGACTTCTATTTTTGTCTGCAATATCCGTGTCATGCATTCGCGCTGATTTTACACGATATTTCAGTGCTTTAGTGCTCGATTTGTGCGCATCTGAATTCTTTCTTTCTTTTTTCTAATGTTGTTTCTTCTAACGGTTCTCGGCTTTAACTTGTCACGCTGCAGGGCCCCGAAGCACTCTTTTGAGTTAGGTTTGGTTTTCTTATCCATCTTCTTTTCGGATTTTCTCGTTCATGCGTTGTAACTAGAAATGCATATGATATTTTAAAAAGTAGACACTACAGGAGATGACGAGGCGAAAGTGTCGGCTCAAGACACACCAAACCGCACTTTTCACAACCACCTGAAAAGCATTTTTTCACTTATTTAGGCCTTCTTAGAACGAAAGGGAAATTCTTTCAAATACTGATGCAGAAAACGTGAGCAGGCTGCGTTTTTATGGAGGAAAAACGCTCAGTCGCCCGTGTGCTGTGCGATGTCAGTGCACGTTAAAGATCCCCAGGTGGTCGAAATTATTCCGGAGCCCTCCACTACGGCACCGCCTTCTTCCTTTCTTCTTTAACTCCCTCCCTTATCCCTTCCCTTACGGCGCGGTTCAGGTGTCCAACGATATATGAGACAGATACTGCGCCATTTTCCTTTCCCCAAAAACCAATTATTATTATTACTATTGACAAGAGTTAGAGAGCAGTCATTATGCCAAAAAAAGCTGCCAAGTGTCCACGCTTTCCGTAAAGCGCTAAGCTCAGTGAAATGTATAATGCAGAAGAGACGCCTTGGTGGTGGTCTGTGAAACGAACATTTATGTGCTCTCTCATTTAACCATCGGTCCCAATTATCCTGTTTTGAGTGAGTCCATTGCCTCAAGTGCGAAATTGTATACCAGATGTCTTTGCGAAACACAATCATCATTTTAAGAACACGGAGTGCCCTACGAAAGCAAAACAAATGTATTACTCTTTAGGCCCGCATGGCCTAGTCAGGAGTGTTTTGATTAGTAAAGTAAGGTTCATTAGCTAAATCTCTAAATATTGTGGCCAGGGATGAAGGGTAAATGCGGAATCTTTAACTCGCCTTCAAAGACAGTCGGCTAAGATGTTTGCATCAAGACAATTTTGCGCTACTTTTTTTTTTACCGGCATTAAAAGAAATTCCGCAAAATAGAAGTCACCAAATAGAAGCGGCGTTGCTTCAGCATCACACGATGTGTCTCAGAGAATAAAATTTGTTTCTGTTTTTGGAGAGCTTTGCGTAGGCACTGGGCGAGTGTTTTGCGGTCGCGTCTCGCACGGGAAAGAATTTGTATTTTACGGGCTTTCTTGAAGGCCGGGATTTGAAGCGGCGTGAACGGTACCTTGGTGTGCGCATTTCTGCCCCATACTTTTCAAGGCTATCTACAGATTTTTAATTGTCTGCTCATTCCTCAAGGCAATCTTTGGATAATATGTGATTAGTTTTCATTTGTGGATTAATTTTGTCGAAAGAAAATTACTGCAAACTAGTCCACGTGACCCCTAACAGCACTCAATAGAATTCACTCGGCTATGAAACACCGTCTTTTTTAAAACTAAGTTTACATTGCGCAGTAATGTCTTCTATATTACACGTGTTCTAATGTGCAGTAAGTTAATCCCTCAGCAGAGTCGAGATCCGATGCAAGCAATTAGGATTTTCCTATTCCAAACATTATGAAATGCGCAAAAGAGGAATAATATTTCTAGGTAAAAAAAAACATTACATGGCTATCAGAAATCAGATGCCACATTTGCGGAGAATCTGTAAGAATTACGCTGATTTTTTTTACTTCAGCCTTTGGAATGTTCCTAGCATATGAAGGTCGATGGAGCATTTAACAGGGTAGGTTCGTGGTATGTGAAGCTGCTGAAAGGTGGTAGGGGGTGATATGGTGAGTGAAGGGTGAAAGTGGATGAGTTGGCAGCTTTTAAATAGGAGGGCGTCTTGGCTGGTGGCTGGCGGGTCGGGCTTGAGGAGGGCGGAGGCTTACTCTGCGAGGAAACAGACGCACAGAAGCTGCGGTTTTCCGACTATGACAGTATTATTGCTAATAGAGTAAAATTTACTCTGAGGAATTGAAAGGGCCATTCATTTTCATACTGAGTGCACACCTGTATATCGCTTCGAGCGAAAAGATAAATGCTGCAGTGAAAGATAGAAAAGACAGAGATGCCGCGGCAGGAATCTGAAGCCGTTTCCCGGCTTAGCAGAGGGAGAGATTAGAGTTCAATCATGTACCAGCGACACTGAAGAAAATTAAAGGGGAGATCCTTCTGCACGAAGATGGCAAGTTGAATATTCCGAGAACGCTATAGTGGTATTTACTGGCACCGATACACTTTTTCCTTCCGTAACTTTTTTCCTCCCGTAAGCATCCATCCTATACGCCAGAATAATCGAGAAAAGTTTTACTTTGCAAAAATATCAATTCATGTTGCGAAACGCCAGCACCGCCATCGCGCAGAAAATCATATCTGTGACCTGAGTTCGCTAAAGAGCAACTCTAGTTTGGTATAGTTGGTTCATGATTCACAAAGAAAACGGTGCGAAATACGGGCACAAAAGAAAAACATACATACATACATACATACATACATACATACATACATACATACATACATACATACATACATACATACATACATACATACATACATACATACATACATACATACGTACATACATACATGCATACATACATACATACATACATACATACATACATACATACATACATACATACATACATACATACATACATACATACATACATACATACATACATACATACATACATACATACATACATACATACATACATACATACATACATGCATGCATACATACATACATACATACATACATACATACATACATACATACATACATACATACATACATACATACATACATACATACATACATACATACATACATACATACATACATGCATGCATGCATGCATGCATGCATGCATACATGACATACATACATACATACATACATACATACATACATACATACATACATACATACATACATACATACATACATACATACATACATACATACATACATACATACATACATACATACATACATACATACATACATACATACATACATACATACATACATACATACATACATACATACATACATACATACATACATACATACATACATACATACAAGGTGCTGGTCTTGTCGTGTCTGTTTCAATTTTGTCCCCATATTTCGTGCCGTTTTCTTTCTGAAATTGGTAAGGAGGACAGCTTTACGCAATAATAACGCGTCATGGCACTGACGTGTCGTAGAAAGCTAAAAAGGCGCTCTGCTGGACGTGCGGTGATGATACTGACCGTTATTAGCGACTTAGGAGTGCGTCGAACACAGGGGCAAAGTGTCAGTTTATGACGGGATAGTTGGGAAGGAAATGTAGCAGAAAAAAGGAATTAAAAACGAAGTAGGTGGCTATATCAGCACTTAAGAAGCATATGAGTCTCGTTTAACAGGAACACGTGCTCCTAATTTTGTTTGCAGGTCGCCCATGTGAGTTCTTACAAGTGCGCACTCTTTATTCTTTAATGCATGACCACCGGGGCCACGTGACCACAGAAAGGGTCACATTACAAAGCAAGGCACGTTCTTAGGAGCCCACACTTCGCAATGTATAAAGGTGATGAAAGTTGTCAGAGTACTCGAGCGGCCCTCTGCGCAGCAACCCAATCGAAATTCTTGAGCTGGTGCCGTGGCCTAGTGGTCCGGGCGTCCGCTTCGGCTGCGGGAGGTGTTTAGTTCAAAACCAACCCCTGGACACCCACCGGCAAAAATGGGTACAAGCCACCCCGGCCCGGCACCCGGCTTCTTCAGGGGTGTGTGCTTGGAGGAGGCTCCGCAAACCCCGCTGCGCCCCTTCGGGGGCAAACCCAGTTTCGAACAACTCAGCCTGCAAAGGTGTTTCGTGTGTCACTCCTAAGTGAAGAGTTCGACTCAAGGTTCGTCCGCTCTAACCAGCGTCAAGTTCAACACTAAGGTTCTTCGTCAGAAGCGATTCAGAGTATCTATGCGGTCCTGGGCAAGTCCGGTTTTTCCGGCTGTCTGTCTCTGTGAGAAAAAAAAGGCCACAAATGGGCTTCTACCACACGAGGCGGATTTAAGGTTGTTGACGGCGAAACTTATCGCTGATCTGTCAGAGCATCTGTGGTCAAGACCCTTTTCCCAAGCATCTCACCCAGAAGAGCCGAGCACCAGGCCGGGTGAAACCTTGTACCCATTAGAAAACCGGGGGGTACCCGGCGGCACTGGGGATCGAACCCAGCACCTCCCGAATGCGAGGTGGATACTCTACCACAAGGCCACGCTTCGGTCTTCGGTCCAGAGACAATACTTGCACTGCGGCAAAGCTTTATGCATACGAACGATAAAAGCCGCAGTTTGGCCCCTAAGAGAGAAGCTGCACAAGCACACCACTTCAGCGCTCTAGATAAGCCTACTCACGTCCACGCTCCTTGCGCCTTTCGCCTTTCGAAAACTTAGGAAGTACTTTCACTTGAGGTGCACACCACCCACACCCCTCCCCGAGTACAAGGGCGCAGAGAATCCTCTTCTAGATGGGCCCATCACCATCGGAGAGGTTAGGGCGGAGTTGAACAGACTCAGAACTAAAACTGCGGCAGGTCCAGACAGAATCAGCAATCGCATGCTGAGGAATTTGGATGATGCATCAATTAGAAACCTAACAGCGTACATGCAGGAATGTTGGGACAAGGGCCGAATACCACCTTCGTGGAAAGAGGCCAACCTAGTCCTTATTCCAAAACAAGGTAAGAAACTAAGTCTCGAAAACCTGAGGCCCATTTCGCTTACCTCATGTGTAGGTAAGCTAATGGAGCACGTTATTCAAACGAGACTAAACAGATTCCTAGAAGAACAAAAGCTTTACCCCGACACAATGATCGGATTCAGGACACATCTTTCTGCATGCGATGTTATGCTTCAACTTAAAGAACAAGTGCTAGACAACGAAACAGCTGATACCAGAGCAATAGTCGGCCTTGACGTGGCCAAAGCTTTTGACAACGTTGACCACGCAGCCATACTAGAACGCTTAGAAACTCTAAATGTAGGGGGAAAGGTATACAACTACGTGAAGGACTTTCTTTCAAACAGAACAGTTACTATCAGCCTAGGAGGGAAGGAAGAGAAAGGCATAAGGCTGGGCAACAAAGGTACTCCCCAAGGCTCGGTCCTATCGCCGACACTCTTCAATATTGCAATGATTGGCTTACCACAGAAATTGATGCGTATAGAAGGGCTCAACCACACAATATACGCGGACGACCTCACCCTCTGGGTTACCAGAGGCAGTGACGCGCACATCGAAGGTACCCTCCAAAGAGCGATCGAGGAAATTGAGTCGTACCTAAAACAAGTAGGACTCAAATGTTCTGCCGAGAAATCTGAAGCGCTCTTCCTCGGCCCACAAAAGAGACAAACAAAGCCCCATGAACATGGGATAACGCTTACGGTAAACGGGGACAAAATACCATCAGTGGAGATGATTAGAGTACTGGGTCTTAGGATACAGACAAACGGTAAGAACACCGAAACGATACGAAAACTCGAATCGAGTGTAAGCCAGACGTGTAGGCTACTCAAAAGAATAGCAAATAAACACGCGGGAATGAAGGAGACGAACCTCTTAAGACTAGTTCAGTCATTTGTAATCAGCAGAATCACATACGTGGCACCATACCTACGGCTAGCCAAAGCAGAAAAAAACAAGATTGAAATCCTAATTAGGAAGGGCGTCAAAACCGCTCTGGGCCTCCCCCCGTACACATCCACCCAGAAAATTCTGAACATGGGGATTTCAAACACCTTAGACGAGCTCATTGAGGCTACCAGAGTAGCGCAACAACAACGACTTCTACGCAGCCATTCGGGGCTAAAAATACTAGAAAAACTAGGCTTCGAACCTCGAGCGCGGCTCAAACACACGGAGAATATCCCAACAGACATAAGGAACAAAATCAGAATCCCACCACTCCCAAGGAATATGCATCCGGTACACCATGAGGGTAGGCGAAAGGACAGAGCGAAAGCTCTGCAGAAAAAATTAGCCACTAGACAGGACGTGGTTTACACGGACGCGGCGGAATATGAAGGCAGAACGGGTTTCGTAGCCCTGGCGACCAGGGAGGGCGGAGACCGAGTCTCGTGCTGCAGCACCCAACAGAGTGATGCAACAGCGGCTGAGGAGGTAGCCATTGCGCTGGCTTTAACTCAACGGAATGTTAGGGTGATTATAACAGATTCCAAATCGGCTATCCGCAACTACAACGCAGGCAGGGTATCTGTCGAAGCAGTCAAAATTCTCACAGCCGGCCCGACACCGGCAGAACTAATTAACCTTGTTTGGACTCCGGCCCACGAGGGCCTCCGGGGAAACGAGACAGCGCACGCATTGGCCCGAGGACTCACACACCGGGACCACAATGCGGTCTCGTCGAGTAGAGAGTCCCTTCAGACGAGCGAGGAGCTGAACACGTACCAAGATATTCTTAACCATTACAGATTAGGAAGACAGACATTACCTGGAGCATGCAAGGGCCTCAGCAAAAAGGAAGAGGTCATATGGAGAAAGTTACAGGCGGGAGTTTTTCCGAACCCACTCGCACTAAGCAGATGGCATCCGGCGATCCAAGACCCCAGGTGTAAACAGTATAATGAAATAGCAGACATGATCCACATGGTGTGGACATGCCCTAGCCACAACGAACCAGACAGGAATATAGAGTCCTGGGAGGCTTTAATGGCCAGCCAGAAAGAAGAAGAACAAAAAGAAGTCATCCGTCTGGCCCTGGACACCGCTGAATCCCAAGGGATCCCAGCCTGCTGAAAGGGGAGGAAGATGACGGCGGTCAAGACTCGTCTTTTTCGCCCTCTGATTCCTTGACGGGTGCAAATAAAGTTATTTCATCATTCACGCAGCGTCAAGCCAAAAAAAAAAAAGATCGACATGATGTGGTGGCAAATGCTTTTATGGCTAGTGGGTCTCGCGCGAGTGCCACCCACCACTGTCCAATACCCAGGCGATCCTGAGTAATAGTCTTCACCACTCGGTGATGTTCGGAAGGATTACGTGGCATTGGATATTCACAGGAAAGGTATAAAAGAAATTCAAAGGCTTACCACTGCGATAGAATCTATCCTGATGAATGCTGGACTCTGGAGCTCGATGTACAGCATTGACCACTTGGCGAATACCAAGGCCCTTAGCCACCGAGTGGTATGGGCGGAAGGGCCGTTTTGATTCTTGGCATTTTCTCAACGTGTCATCGTGAGAGTTAGGGACAAGGCGCCAAAGTGCGGTTGGCCTGCTCGGACAGACGATCAGGTGGAGGGATGTCAAGAACCCTAGGCCAACGATTAAGCGGTCGGAAAGCGCCGAGGCTCCAATGAATGTCAGCACCTTCACTAAAATGTATCGCTCTTGAAAGCCGAAGGAAGGAACAACATGATACGACCTTCAAATTCCAATTCGCCATCGGGCCTAGATCAAGCGGTGCGTACCGCACCACTGCGCATATCATCGTCTTTCGGTACGTAACGCTGTTCTAGTATCGTGTGCAGGTCCTAATATGTGGAACCTGTGCTTGGTGTATAAAAAGCTACAATCGAGGCACCGGAATTGAAATAATCGATCACCTGAGGCTTATTATCGTGCACTAACATCGCGCTGCCCACAGGTCTTTTGCTGAACCTATTTTCAAACGAAACGCTCCGCCACAATAATGAATCAATCCCAAGATATTAGCTTCAGCAGCCAACCTCAGAGACAGCGAGATAGTATTCTTAATTCGCAGTAGTTGCAGGCGAAATCCTTTAGTTACGACTTAAATACTGTTTCGACGGCGCCCAATTTTGCCGCAGAGAGCAGCTTCTACGCAGCCATCTGTGAATCATCATCATCAACCTGATTACACCCACTGCGGGACAAAGAGCTCGCCCACGTCTTTAAAATTAACCGTGTCCCGTGGAAGCTGCAGCCAACCTGTCCCTCCTAACTTCTTAATCTCATCCACCCATATAACTTTTTCCTTTTAGGCTCGTCTTCTCTTGGAATCCAGTCCGTCATCTTTAAGGACCATCGGTTACATTCCCTTCGCAATACATGCCCTGCCGAAGCCCATTTCTTTCTCTTGATTTCAAGTAGGATGTCATTAACCCGCATTTGTTCCCTGACGCACTCAGCGCTCTTCATGTTCTTAACGTTTCACTCATCATTTTGCTTTTCATAGCTCGGTGCAATGTCCTGAATGTGTGTTGAGCCCTTTTCGTTATCCCAAACGTTTCTGATCCATAGGGGAGCACTGTTAAGATAAATAGGTTATGTACTTTTTTTGTGAATGGATGTTGATAAGCCACCATTCATGATCTGAGAAAACCGTCCTAATGAGCTTTTCTCTTGAGGAATTTTAGTAAACTGCCATTCATATATGAAAAATAGCACGGTATTAATTCATAGCGTTGTGGTCTTTGGATTGTGTGATTTGTCGCACATTGCGCTGGCTATGGTTGCTTAAGTAGCTCTGATGGCCGTTGTTTGAATTTTGCAAAAAATAAATACATGATTTCCTCCGGAAGAACTGTTCAGAATTGGCATGATTTTTTTGCATTACAATCCGTTGATGCAACAAAACTCCTTGATACTGGTGAAGTTAGTCTCGTAGTTGTCGGTATACTTTTCGTGGTAAATGCTGTGACTATAACCGCCAGGAGCGTCTCCGTACTACAGCCCAAAGATGGTACCATCTTAGGTAGCGGGATGCCTAGATAACGCACAAAATTCCCTTCAAATTGCCTTCAAGGGTGAGCTGCCGCAACTTATGTCTGTTTTTTTGCACCATCAGCGGACTGCATAAAAGAGCGAAGAAGGACTTCACCTCTGCAAGCACTCCTGGCCTCGCTGCTTTCATTATCTTTTCTTCTTTGATTACTTTCCATGGTTTCCGAAGACATACAGACATATTTTTATATGGAGTTGAAAGAAAAAAGAGTTGCCATGAAAACGCTTCCTAGTGCACATGTTTTCCGCTTCATTCTGTCTTCTGTTCACTTGAGGGCTCGCTTTATTGTACTGCAGAAAACGTTTTAGGAAGATAACGTTCCCACCTGCACCGCACCTTTTTTAAACTGGTATTTTTTTTGTGGTGCTAGTGAAGTTTGCGTTGCTCTTGTGCACGAACACATCCTTTCTTACTTGCTGCGTTTTCAAAAAAAAAAGAACGAAAAGGGTAGAGGGAAGCTACAATAACTGCTGCGAGGAAACAAATAAAAGGAGCTCTTCCATTGATGTTTTTCTTATAATTAAATTGCGAAGACTTTTCGATTGTTGTCCGGTAGCGAAGGCTAAGTTAAAGTAGGACAGATAGCGAGAGTAGCTTCGTTTTCTTTTTCACTTCACATTTTTCAAAATTATCCGCACAAGCGCTCGCTTCGTTCCCGTATACAGTTACTTTTTGCAAGCGTAACTGTATACGACAACTAGCTGATATGTTTAAAAAGATGCGAGAACAATGTATTATCCGGGAAAATGTATGATGCAAACGTCATAGCTTTCAGTGATATAGCTGTTGAAAGAGGTGCAAAAGAATTTATTGACTATTTACTTCATTAAAATGTTGACTACCATTGTTGAGCACAATGTCTTAACAGTTCTATTTCTGCTTCTTGCAGAATTGAGCAAACACTTCCGCGGTGCTAAGCACGGGAGAATCTTCGCCAACAATCCGGTCTGTGGACAGCAGTGGTGAAAACATTCAAAATCTCTTCCTCGTCGTTGTTAAATCCTTTGCTCTCCTTGTGTTCTTGTAGTGCAGAGAAACCACCGCTTGAACTGCCTGTGGCATTTTATTTTTATCTTCTTGCTATATTCCAAATAACCGGCCGTTTGTATGTAAGCACATGGTTGTAGTTCTCAGATGCTTCGTCGCTTGCCCTTACACACTGCGAAAAACTCCCTGCCTTTCGCCTGTGCAGGTCTCGTCCCGCAGATACGCCCAGCTCGTAAGTTGTACTTACTATATGTAGCATCTTTAAACCGCTCAACGCGTTCTCTGTCTCTATCGCAAAACAGCTATGAAATATATATTCATGCAAGGTGAGCGGCGTTGATTTCGAGTGGCTCCACCGCGAAGCAGCCTCGCGAACTCGAAGTACGGCCCCTCTTCGTGGACACAAGCTCTATTCTTACATACAGGGGAACTCATAATGCAAATGGGCAGGCACGCGGTGGCGGGACGCAACATGCATAAACACAGACAGGCAAGTCCACATTCTCGGGATGTAGAGTGCGGAGGGGTGTCGAGTTCTTTGAAATGTCGGGTCGCCATTGTTGCATTTATGACCTTGCGACCTCAACTTTATTTTCCGGCAGGTACGGAGATTACATGTGAGTTTATATTTCGGATCGACTAGTTTCTGATTAAATGTGTCAAGGCGTTTATTTGAAGCACAGGTCGGTTGGTCTTGGTTGACCGGCGACACGACGGGCACACTCACAGGCGTCGTTCGAAAAACCCAGCTGCACTTCGTCTGCTTCTTCGTTGTCCCGCTTGAACTCGTCCGCTTCTTCGCTGCGCTGCGCCTGTCGGTCCCATTACAATTACTCTCCCTCCGAAAAAGGAGCCATCCTGGCGACTTACGGAGGGAGAGGATGGGCGGGTCATAGTAAGGCTTGAGGCGCTCAACGTGCACAGTTTCGCGCCCCCGGCGACGGTGGTCCGAAGAGGGAACGAGCGGCTCAACGATATAAGTCACCGGAGAAGTTTGGTGGACAACCTGGTAAGGTCCGTGAAAGCGAGACAGTAGTTTCGTGGCGAGGCCGGGAGTGGAGGAAGGCACCCAGAGCCAAACGAGGGCGCCAGATGGGTACGACGCTGGAGGGTCCGGGGAATCCCGACGGTGCTTCTGATCCCATTGTTGCTGTGTGGTGAAAGAGCGGGCAAGTTGCCGGCATTCTTCGGCATACAGGTGAGCTTCGGAGAGTAAGGTGGTCTCGGAAGGGTCAGGGTGATAAGGAAGGATGGTGTCCATGGTGGATGTAGGCTCCCGGCGATATAAGAAGAAGAAAGGAGAAAACCCCGTTGTTGTCTGAGTAGCTGTGTTATACGCTTCCGTGACGAACGGGAGCACTTGATCCCAGTTGGAGTGGGCGGTGTCAACGTACATGGCGAGCATGTCACTCAGAGTGCGGTTGAACCGCTCAGTCATGCCGTTGGTCTGGGGGTGATAGGCGCTGGTGTAGCGATGAACGATTTGGCATTGCTTGAGCAGGGCCTCGACGGCGTCCGAGAGAAAAACACGGCCGCGGTCACTTAGAAGTTCTTTCGGGGCGCCGTGAATAAGAACAAGACTGTGTAGAATGAAGTGAGCGACATCGTTTGCGGTTGCAGATTTGAGAGCCGACGTTTCGACGTAACGGGTGAGATGGTCAACGGCAACGATGATCCACCGATTATTAGCCGAAGTAGTTGGAAGCGGGCCATAAAGATCAATGCCGACGCGGTCAAAGGGACGGCCAGGGCAAGGTAACGGCTGCAAAGGTAGCGGCGGCGGAGTGGGGAGGTTTCTTGCGACATTGGCAGGCGGTGCATGACCGAATGTTCTGACGTATGTAGCGGTACATACCTCGCCAGTAGAATCGCTGAAGAAGGCGAGCATATGTTTTCAGTACACCGGCGTGGCCGCATTGTGGAGCGGCGTGAAAAGAGGCACAGATTGTAGCACGGAGGTGTCGAGGGATGACCAACAGCCACTTCCGGCCGTCGGGGAGGTAATTACGGCGGTATAAGAGGCCATCACGAATGGCGAAGTGGTGGGCTTGGTGGCGAAGGGTCCGGGTCGAATGATGCGGCGAGGGAGTGTTCAGGAAGTTTAGCAGCGAGGTGATCCAAGGATCCTTCAGTTGTTCGGAGAACATATCAGGGATGTTGAACGAAGAGAATTCGTAGGCACAGACGAGGTCAGAGGTTGACTCGCATGGGAGTGGTGAACGAGAAAGGGCGTCGGCGTCCGAGTGCTTGCGGCCGGAGCGATAAATGACGTGTATATCAAATTCCTGGAGACGTAAAGCCCAGCGGGCGAGTCGGCCAGAAGGATCTTTGAGGGAGGATAGCCAGCATAGTGCGTGGTGGTCTGTGACGACATAGAAGGGCCGGCCGTAAATGTAAGGGCGGAACTTGGCAATTGCCCAAATGATGGCGAGACATTCTTTTTCTGTGACAGAATAGTTTGATTCCGCCTTGGTGAGGGCGCGGCTGGCGTAAGCGACGACGTATTCCGGATACCCAGGCTTTCGCTGGGCAAGAACTGCGCCCAAGCCCACACCGCTCGCGTCAGTGTGAACTTCTGTCGGACAGGCGGGATCAAAATGGCGAAGGATGGGGGGAGAGACCAGCAGGCGGCGTAAAGTGCTGAACGCGGTATCGCAGGCGGGGGACCAAGACGAAAGGTTCGGGCTGCCGGCAAGAAGCTGCGTTAAAGGGGCGATGATACTGGCGAAATTTCGGATGAAGCGGCGAAAATATGAGCATAAGCCTATAAAACTGCGAAGTTCTTTTAAGGTGGTTGGTTTGGGGAAGTCAGCGACGGCGCGAAGTTTGGCAGGGTCAGGAAGAACGCCGTCTTTGGAGATGACATGGCCTAATATTGTGAGCTGCGTTGCACCGAAGTAACATTTTTTCAAGTTTAGCTGGAGGCCGGCGTCAGTAAGGCTAGTGAGTACGCGCTGAAGGCGGTGCAGATGGGAAGGAAAATCTTTGGAAAAAACGACAATGTCATCTAGGTAACACAGACAAGATTCCCATTTGAGGCCACTGAGAATAGTGTCCATCATCCTTTCGAATGTGGCTGGAGCATTGCAGAGGCCGAATGGCATCACATTGAACTCATACAAGCCGTCTGGGGTGACGAAAGCGGTTTTCGGCCTGTCGTTCGCTGCCATCGGGACCTGCCAGTAGCCGGAGCGTAAGTCGAGGGATGAAAAATACTTCGCTCCCTGCAAGCAATCCAGTGCGTCGTCGATTCGGGGTAGAGGATAAACATCCTTGAGTGTGATCTTGTTGAGACGGCGGTAGTCCACACAGAACCTAATGGAGCCATCTTTTTTCGTCACCAAGACAACAGGAGAGGCCCAAGGGCTGTGAGAAGGCTGTATTATGCCGCGCCGAAGCATGTCGTCAACATTGTCACGGATGACGCGGCGCTCGCTCGGCGAGACTCGGTACGGTCGCTGACGCAAGGGAGCGTGGGTACCAGTGTGAATTGTGTGAGAGACGGCCAATGCGCGCCCCAAGGAGGGCTGGGAAAGGTCGAAAGAGTTGCGGAAGCGGCAGAGAAGTTCCAAGATTTGGTCACGGTAAGCGGACGGAAGGTCGGGAGCGATGTTACGACGAAAGACGTCGATGGAAATCGGATCGGGCGCTGTCGCACAACAGGCTAAGGCAGTAACTGGGGAGCAGGCACGGGTATCGGAGAACTCGGAAGCAAGAGCAGGGTCCAGTTCTTCAATAGAGCCGAGGCATTCGCCGCGAAGAACAAACGACGGGCTAGAAAATGGGTTGGTGACATAGATGGCGCAGTGGCCATAGGAAATCGAGACAATGGCGAATGGAATGAGGAGGCGCTGATGGCGAGTGGCTGCTGCGGTAGGTGTGAAAAGAACAGGGCCGCTGAGGAAAGAGTCGGGGCGGAGCGGAACGAGGGCTGAAGAGGAGGGAGGTATGTCGGTGTCGGCAGCTACAAGAAGCTTAGCGGAGCGCACAGGTAGGTCACACAACGAAACATCACACAGGGGAGAAAGCTCAAGTTCCGCACGGGCACAGTCAATCACTGCACGGTGGGTCGAGAGGAAATCGCAGCCGAGGATGACATCGTGAGAGCAGGCGGTCAGCACAACACTCTCGATGGTATAGGCGACGTCGTTGATAGAAACGCGGACCGTGCAGGCTGCGATGGGGTGGATGCGCTGAGAGGTGGCCGTACGTAGTAAAAAGTCAGACAGCGGCGTTGTCACCTTACGAAGTTTGCGGCGAAGAGCATCACTAATTACTGACACTGCAGCACCCGTGTCGACGAGCGCGAGAACGGGGACGCCTTCAACAGACACCTCAATCACGTTAGCAGGAGAACACGGAGGACTTAAAAAGTTGGCAAAACACGCAGTTCTTGCCTCCTGAACTGCGGCAGTCAGTTTTCCTCTGGGAGAGGGTCCGGGCGGCGGAGCATCGGGGAAATGGAACGTCGACGAGGGGAAGGCGAGCGGCGAGTAGAGTACTGGGAGCGATGTGTAGAGGAGGCGGAAGAGACATTAGGCAAGGGCGGCCCGGAATCGTAGCGGAAATTGCGCATGAAATCGCCAGAACGAGGAGATCGCTGACGGCAAAAGCGTGCGACATGGCCCGGAAGACCGCAGGAATAGCATATCGGTCGATTGTCCTCAGTACGCCAGGGGTTCGTAGGGTTTCGGAGGGGTCGACGAACCGGGACCTGCGGCGGGGGTATAGACGGCGGTGGAGCACAAAAGGCCGGGCTGCTAGGGTAGGCGGCAGAGGCGGGCGAGCGCCGTGTACCGGTGACTGCTTCAGCATAGGTGAGCGGCGCTGCCACAGGAGGAGGTGGGGGACGGGATGGCAGAACTGCAGCGACCTGCTCCTGAATAGCACGACGGATAGTGGGCGTGAGAGATCGCACCAGGTCGTGCGGAGGGCAGACGGGGTCGGGAATGTGATGCAGCAGAGAAAGCTGGCAAGCTATCTCTTCGCGGATGAAGTCTTTAACCTGCTGCATGAACAGGGACTGCTCAGCAGACGAGCCACCAAGGGCCAAGCCAGCAAGACCCCCCGCAGGCGCGCCGGACTGCCGCGTAGATGCGCGTTGCTTGCGGAGTTCGTCGAAGCTTTGGCACAGCTGGATGAGGGTAGCGACGGAGGTGGGGTTCTTCGCCAGCAGCATCTGGAAAGCGTCATCGGCTATGCCTTTAAGTATGTGGTTGACTTTATCCCCTTCGGACATGGAGGGGTTGACACGCTTGCATAGGTCAACGATGTCCTCGATGTAGCTTGTGAACGTCTCGGAAGGGAGCTGAGATTGAGCACGAAGACGTTGCTCGGCGCGAAGCTTCCGGACGGCGGGGCGCCCGAAAACGTCGGCGAAGCTCGTTTTAAAGGACGACCAGGTGGGAAGATCGGCCTCATGGTTGCGAAACCATAGGTTGGCAACGTCCGTTAGGTAGAAGAGGACGTTGCTAAGTTTCACGGAATCGTCCCACCGATTGTAAGTGCTGATGCGCTCATAGGAGGCCAGCCAATTGTCGACGTCTTGGTCATCGGTGCCACTAAAAGGAGAAGGGTCACGCTGGTGCTGCGCCCCGTGACAGAGTACGGTGGCAGGGATGGGCTGCGATGGTTCACTCGGACCTTCCGGCATGGTGGCGGAGACGAGGAGCGTTCCACTTCGAAGTTCCAGGATGAGGACCGGGACGGGAACCGAGGCACCTCCACCAAGTGTCAAGGCGTTTATTTGAAGCACAGGTCGGTTGGTCTTGGTTGACCGGCGACACGACGGGCACACTCACAGGCGTCGTTCGAAAAACCCAGCTGCACTTCGTCTGCTTCTTCGTTGTCCCGCTTGAACTTGTCCGCTTCTTCGCTGCGCTGCGCCTGCCGGTCCCATTACAAATGCAGTAATTATGTCGTGTTAATAGAAATCTCGGTTTTAAAAGCCATAGTGGAGATAAACAGTTCAACCGAGACGTTTGTGAGCTTGCTTCCCTTGCTTCAACTACTAAGCACTGCATTGCGACTGAATAAATCGTGAACCTGGAATAATAACGACTTGTTCGTTGAACGCGCAGGCTTAGTGGTGATGCCTTCTAATCTCACTGTTAAAAACAGTGCAGCGGAGAGCTGAAAGAACGGCAACACGCACAGCTTGTATGCTCTGCAAGTTCCGGCCCTTTGTTCATCGCTGTTGTTGACGAGAAGCAGGGATTATGAAAAAATAGTAGATGAAGATACAGTAGCCTAAAATGCAACTCTACTTTCTGCTGCAGAGATACACTGCCTAAATTACAATTTTCTCGGAATGCTGAAGGAAATATTGGTTAAGCAATAGAACATCGCTGATAGGAAAAGAAAGTGACCTGTTCTTTTTTCCTGAAGAAGCAGCCAGTACCGGGATTCTTACCCTCTTCAAATGTCGTAGATGAGTCATTCATTCATTACATTGAATTCGGCTTGACCAGAAATTGTGAGTTTTGCTGTTATTGCCCTTAGATCGCGCGTTGCTTGCGCCTCTACTTTATTTCCCCTGTCAACCACATCTTTTCCATTTCAGTCTCGCATAGCAGGCAAATATTTGAGACCGCAATGCGTGCTCAAAAACGTATTTATTCACCTTTAAAACGCTGCATTAAGTGACCTAATTAACATGCCCTTTGTACTTCCAAATGTATATAGATCTGTTTTACTTGCCATCTGTTTTATATATGAAGACTGTCTTTCAATAAAACTTTCTGTCTCTCTGCATGCTTTAAACAAAATTATGCAGTTTCTGTGTATATGAAATGCACTGTTAGCGCAAAAGTAACGTGCTATCTCCCTTTGCAATGTTACACTTTAAATATTTACTGTTCACAGCTTTAGTTTTAAGACACGAACAGCGTTGTCTCGCGAATTGTGTCCGGCGGTGTTCGCACCTATATTTATCATTCGCGTCAGAATGGTTTGCTGTTAATGTTCTCCTTATATAAATAAGTCACACTTCCTTTCGCTTGGTTTAAAATAAATTGAGTGAGTAGTTTTTTCACGCCTACTAATTTGTTTGCTTTTGTGTGAAAAGCATGAAACAACTCATGTCAGTAAAAAAAGAATCTACAGTCGAAGATACAAGTAATAATAATGTTTCGAAAAAGACAGAAAGTGCCCATTTCGATTTGGTGTACTGCCACACGATCGCTCTTGCGCTCAAGAAAGTGGGTAAAAAATAAACTGGCGCGGCCTTCGAACTGCTTTTTGCCACAGACTGCCAAAATTGTGCTATTGACTTCTTTTTGTTTTCGAAACCGATCAAAATCTCATGGTAAGTTGAAATAAACCAGAAAAATGTGACCAGAGGCACCACCGTGGGCCGGGTTATCTGCGCTGGCTGCTGTACGGCATTTTTGACGCAGATGAAACGCAGCCGTATTCCTCAAAGATATTCCATAAAATGCCAATAGCCCTGAAGCATCGTTATCAATGCCCGCTTCGCTGTCACAGCAAAAGGTGCTGTTGTATATCACTGAGGCTAAACTTTCGGGATCGCTCTCCTACAAAACAGGCATTAAAGATGTCCCCAGTGCAGTCCCATCTCTTATAAGGTATAATCAATGCAAAGTAAGCCGTAGGTTATGGTAGTTTTTGAAAACACGTCTGATCAGCCTGCTACCAACAATGTGCCGTAAAAAAACACTAGAGAATACACGCTCAGTTAAATAGTACCTTTAGGAGGCCAAGTAAGCTATTCATAAAATGACAAAATTTAAGCAGTAAACGATTTAAGGTGGAACCCTACAGCGAGGAAATATTAAACGTAAGCACGCAAATGTGCCCATGCAGAAGTGCAACATTTTTTTCCTAGTTTTTTTCACCACGAATGAATTCATTTCATCCTAAATGCGCTTTCTATGCACTGAGGTTTCACGTAAATCAGTTTCATAAATATGGATTCTAACAGCACTCATAAGCCGGACTCAAAGGAGCATTCCGGAAGTTCAACTAAACCGTGCTGCAGATTTTTAAAATAGATTTTTGAGTTCGAAGAGCTCTACTTTTCGGTATAGCATTGCCAACGGTGTAGCGCATCAGAATAGAGCTGTGACGTGCTAACCTGCAGGATTTTTAAATAATGTTAAAAAGTTAACTTGTATTTTATTACTGTCAGTCTTCTTATTTATTGAGATGTCCGGAGCCAACTTTAAGAAATATACTACTTTTTCGAATTCCTTGAACGCAGCTAACGTCGGTGCTGCGACCCAACAAATTTTGGCTATTTCGAGGGGTTACATCTATTGGAGGGGTTGCTTTGCCTGCAAGTTGTTTCTCGAGAGGGCATGTAGCTTGTGGGATGTAGCCAAAATTTGCTGGGCCGCAGCGCCCCAGGCATCTGCGTTTTCGAAGTTCTAAAAACTAATATGAATAATATTTACACTGGTCTACATCGTTCTCAATAATTAAAAAAAGAATGACAGTAATCATGTACAAGCGCAAAAAGCAGGGACAAAAAAGACTGTACAACACGTTTGTCCCGGTTGTTTCCGCTTGTACATGATTGCAATGCACCAACTCGCCCAAAGGTCTGTGCTCTTGACAGTAATAATTATCAAGTTAACTCTCCAACATTAGTTAACCTGCCTACTAGTTAGCTCGTCTTCATTGTATTCTGATGCGTTATACCGCTGACAATACTATGTAGAAAAGAGCTGTCTTCGGACTAAGAAAACCTATTTTCAAAAATTGCAGATCATCTTAGGTGACAAACCCAGTGTGTTCTCGCAGGCGGAAAAAATTATGTGCTCCTCGCGTACGTAGGTTTCCCGAGAAGCAAAGACGAAAACCTGAAACATTTTCTCAACGGTACTGTGGAACCACACCTGCGTAAGATTCGGGGGCATTATCACCGCCTCCACTATCACCTGAGAAGTTTTTCCTATTTTTGCATCAAGACCTTCCTGCCACCTTTTTTTTGTTATGTTTTCGGCCTACATGCTGCCCGTTACTGCGATCTTACTAGTCATAAAAGGCGTTCTCTACCGCATCATTAGAATAAGAAAGCTTTAATTAGCTTAATTAACAGGTACTTTGCAGTGTGTAACAGGATGAAAAAAATTGGCGGTGGTTTAGCTCTCGTTATACCTGGAGTGACGCGATAGCGAAGCTACAGCTGGCCGAGTGGAACTTGCTCAGTTGAATTGCCAGGTCAGTCTTTCGCCGCTCTGTTTCGCTGGGAGTTCTTTCATCTTCTTCCCACTTGACGTGGCGCATGCGCACAGCTGTTGCAGCTCGGTTTCGCCGGCGCGCAGCGCCGCCGGCCGCAGCAGCTGCTCCACACCACGTGGCTGGTCACGTGACAAACCGCGTGACAAACCACGTGATCAGTCACGGCGCAGCGCCGCCGGCAGGTGCTCCACACCACGTGACAGCGTGGCGGCGCAGCCACAGGGTGGAGCGCAGCCTCAGGGTGGTGGCGCCGCCACGTTGAAGGCTCGAAATGCTACCGTAATGTAGCTATCGCTACAAATTGATAGCAAGAATTCTCTTGGTTCTGTTTCTGGCGGTGAAACTTATTTGCCCACATATATCAGGTTGTTCATAGCTTTCTGGCTCGCTGCTTCGATCAGTATCGACCGCATCATGCCTTAGAGCAGAGTTACGTTAAAACGAGTGATTTGAGAAGCAGAGCGCGAAGAGAAATCGTTCGCTGTCTGGGTTATCCGCTCCACCTTCTTCCTCCTCCAACCGAGCATCGAGAGTGAAAAGCATAAGAGTCAGTCCTACTAGTTTCCAAGAGATGTGGGAGCAAGAGGCAGAGCATGATAGATGAATGAGGAAAGAACTAGAAGAAGCAAGAGAAATACTACGTTTATGCTCGCTTGGATGATTTCAGAAGCGCGGCTACTTAAACTTTCTCCCTCCCTATTCGTCTTGTACGACGGTTCGATCGAAATCCCAGACTCCGATTGATCTTTTGCGCTGGTGAGCAGAACTATTTTACCGATGTTAACCTTTCCATTATATATGAGTTTTCATTAGTCAGGTGCACTGCTCAATCATGGTCTCCGCTGCCACATTTAGCCTCTGGGTTTGTAGCACTTTCTTCTGTGTACTTTGTCTTGTTCCCTTCTGGCGATAATGAAGCGCAATGAGACATTCACTTGGCTGCTTTCGATACCGTGGCTTAAGATTCAACCGTAGTGATGACAGTGAAAGTGAAGATCTTGTTTATGAGATTGCAACCGCATAGAACAAAACAAAAATATCTCATCGGAGTGTGCGAATTTGGGGAGCTCTGTACCGCTTGATGAATGAAATTATCACACCTTTCTGCAATAAGCTAGAACACTAGAGGTCCTCAGTCTAGGATTTTATGAGCGTGGTCTTTTCTTCAGTTCTTTTTTACTTCTTTACTTAAAGTTCCAATGTTTAAAGTTTTATTCTTTTTTTTTTCGGCTTACAAGTTCCAGGAAACAGCGATAGGATTTTGCCGCCGCCGTGCCCAAATGACCTTCGACAAGCATTGACGCAGCGTGCACCATTTCTTTTGAATAAAATGAAAACACTGTTTGTTGGTTCCTATAACGTAACACGCGCTGCACTGCGTGGTATTTTTGTTGCCAAGCAGTGGTCTTTATACTCAGTTTTTCATTTATTGACTCGAATATCGTGTCAATTAATATTCCGAGTGCCTATGTTGTAGTATGTGCCTTTTGATCAGGATGTCAATGTAAAACACTTTATAATACTAATGTCATATATTAGTAGAGCAGTTTATTTATTGCTTGTAATAAGTCACATATTAATTGACACATTCACGTAGGAGTATTACAGATGTAATATAATTCCTTTTCTTCTTTTGCTTTAGTAACGTAAGTTATGCGTCAGTCTTTTACCTTATTGTTACATTTCTCATTTCATTTCTACTATACTTAATGCATTTTATGGTGTATATTTGATATCATTCCTGCCAAAATTATTCCCTAGACTAGTCGAGCCGTGTTCGCAGCTTTTTTCCACAGAGGCCACCAACTTCGTCATAAATTTGAAAATGAACTCTGTTTGATCTTAGTTGAAAGCTGAATGATTCGCGCATGAGAAGGCCCTACCTTCGTATAGTTTGGCAGTATTATGGAGAAATTTGCAAATAAATATATTTTCACATAAAATAAACCCAGTTAAAGGGCACACTTTTGTGTTATTGAGGCTCCCGACAAAAAAATAAATATGCATTATTATAATTTTTACGGGTTCCTATTTAAGACATTACATGAAGGGTAGGAAAAAAACGAAAAATATAATATTATCAACGATTTACGATAAAGGAGTGTGCTTCCTCGACATAGGATTCAAAGTGCCGAGAATTGATGATTACCGCTACTTCGGTCGGAATACCGTCCTATTCCAGGACAGGCTTGAATACAAACGATTGCTGGGATGTTGCACTGTGGGCACGTTCAGGGTACAAAGGAAAGTCATAGTATTGTATCAATGATTAACGAAAAGGAAGCATTTGTGGACAAGCGAGGTACAGGGATAGAGCGAATATAAAAATATTTGTCTCTTTTCCATAATCGGCTCTTTGGACGCCCAAATAAAGCTTAGTTGACGTTGCCTTCTTTACTGTACACCTAATGAAATATCAGGCGAGCAACAGAACAGCGACTGTAAGATGACACAAAGGCGCCATTTCAAATTACGCCTGTCTTCAAAAAAAAATGTACAGTGCCCTCAATCACTGAAGCATTCAAAGGGGAGTTAGGTTGAAACAAAGTATTTCTAGCGAAGGAAAATTCATACGCGGCAGATATCTTCGCGCAGATAGAAAGGTATATAGAAATAACTTTAAAGAACATTATTAACAAGCCAAGTGAAGCAATGTTAAGGTGAATTATACCGACGTAAATTTTACAGAAAGAGGAATACAAACAATAAACATACAAAAATAATAACAAAATTACGTTAGATTAGAGGGAATTCGAAAGGCATATTTTACAAGATAAGCTCAACAATACGATGAGACAGAGTAGAGGAAACCCTGCAGCACGTCACCATATTAGAAAAATATTAAACAATGTACAGAGCTACATATTCTAATGCACATATTGCTCACTACGTAAAGTAAAAATTGGTAAATTAAAAGACAGCAGAGTTTTTAACCGAAACACTTCAAAGCAAACACAGGTACTAAAAGCAGTTAGGTGACGGCATCGAGAAAAAGTGTCACAGAATATTTGCTGATAAAAGGTAACAAATATTGTGATTGGCT
>JARKHS020035183.1:0-60454 GCA_030143305.2 Amblyomma americanum | reverse complement strand
TGACGGCACTTCAGGGGGATCTAACAAAGCATAAACATCCATTCTAACTGCTATCCTGCTGCAGGTCTTCACAATGAGTTTGGATGTAGTGCCCCTTCCACATTTTTTTACAACAAGCCAAGCAGCCTTAATTTTAATAACTACTGATGAAGGCAAACTGCGCTCAATGGAGGGCTGTAGGTCCATAACGCTGACAAATATGGGTTACCCAATTTTGCTAAATTTGTATAAAATCTCCTTCTAATTTCTAATGATGGTGGTCATTGGCCGTCACCAGACGAGATGTTTGAGAGGCTGCTAAATACAAAGTAAAGAACACACTGCGCGTGCAATCCTTCAAACTTGCTGCTGCTCACAGACCACCTTGCTTTGCTTTCGATCGATCTAGCAAAGGCATTTTATCATGCTCGCCATTCATTTTCGCTTACTCTTCTAGAGCGTGCAAATGTTGGGTCTACTTAGTTAAATGGGTGCAACTTTCCTACATCACATGTTGGGCTCGCTTATTTAATCTTCGTCATTTCCAAACCACGTGCCAACCCTCTCTTCTTTGACGCAATGCTGCTTGATGTCCCCGCTGCTGTTTGCCCTTTATCTGGACCCGCTCAGTTTGAATGTTCTGTATAACAGTAATTTATTTCTTTATTTATTTATTTAGTCCTCAAATGCCCCTTGGACGGGGGTTTTACATGAATATCCATGGATTCTCTGTTTTTAGTAATAAACTCCAAGTGCTCGCTTATGCTGACGATCTTGCTTTTTCCTAAATTGACAAGCACAGCACTGACAATTCTGCATTCACAATAGATCAGTTCGGCATCATCTCTGACGCTCAGATAAATCGGTCTAAAAGTTCGTGCCTGTAGTTTGGTTCATGGGGCTCGACGCAACTCCGTTATGAAAGAACATAATAGCAGTGTGTGCCCCTTAATCTTGGCTTTCCACTACATGCAATAAAGTCAAGTGCACATTGCTGGAAGGAGCAGGTTCCGGCCGCTGAGCGTTACGCTGAAAGCTTTGTTCAAAATCGGCTTTCGATTTTTAGACGGGTTCATATCTGCACCACCATTCAGGCAACAAAAATCATTATGCACTCTAGGTCTTGCATTGTGCTAGATAATTACATGGAGCGTTTTCATCGAAAATTTCCAACTTTTATTTCGCCATACAATTTTGAACCGAAGCGATGTGACAATCTTTTCAGGCCTTGTTTGTGCAGGAATATTGAGCTTAGCTCATCTGGACGTGAGACAGTTAGTTGCCCATTTCTTCTGTTTTCTTGATTGTTCCCATCCAATTTTAGAGCTTTCTTGCAGTCAAATTTTATCACCCTGTTTCCAAACACAGTGGCTTCTTTAAAACTCACAGAGCGCCCCTCATTACTACGCTTTATGCAGGAAGTTTGTGCTATGCGGGGTTTTCTACAGTTTGTTTTTCTAACGATGCTTACATTTTGATTCGCATAATAGGCCAAACAGATATTCGATGACGATGCTCTTTCCGCGGAAATTATGTCGTTTTGTGTACTTTAGCCTTAAGAGTCATGATATGTTAACGCGAGTGTGCAAAATGCCGATTCCTTCTTGCATCAAAACGTTTTTATATAAATTACACACCGAAGTTCTACCACCTTTTAATACGTGGCTTCATAGGAAAAACATATTTGCATCTTAACTGTCATCTGTGCAATGCACCTTAACCTATCGAACATTGTTTTATAGGCAGAAGTGATGCGATTTTGTTTTGAGATGTGCTGCACAGGGCGGTAAAGAAAGACTTAGCTTAAAATTCGTACAGCGTACGCTACCCTGTGGCCATTCAACCTGATTACGAACCCTATGACATATGTTTGTCCTCATTGTACTTCCTAGCCAGTAGAAAATGCGCATGTTAGACCACAGTTCCCATAGTCCGCAGTTTTTGTTTGACCGAGAACCCATTGTAGCAGAATGATGCTTCTGGCATTAAATTTGAGTCGTTTTCATTTCCAAACAAATATATATAATCCTAAAACGACAGTGGACTGAGTGTTGCGCGGGCGACAAGAGTAACATTATTGGCGAGGTGGAAATCTGACTTGAACACGACCAGTTCAGTGTCATCCATCCTGACTAGTGCACATCGTTGCAAAGTACGGCAAAAGTAACAAAGTATCTGATGCAGCTGCCCATCGGTATATTGATGCGTGCCAAAAGGCTCTTCTGGGCCTTCCACGCAGCAGCTTGCCTCGTCCGCTTGGGCAATACATCCAGGAGCGTAAATGGCAACGCTGGCGCTTGGGGCGTTTTTTTTTTATTCTCTTCACATAAGGCTTCTTTCAATTTGTCTTCAATACGGGCGCTACCGCATTGCGGGTGACTTGTGTTGTGGTAGTTTCATACAACGAATGAAACGATTATGACAAGCATTCTTGAATAATCTTTTCGCTACTCGAAGATAATAACGTGGGTCTCAATTACGACGCTTTTGGGTACGTATATAGAGGACAGCCATTGTTTCAAGTTTCATTGTGCAATCCTTTCATGGTGCTTGCAGAGTCCCCGGATCTAGTCTTATTATGACTGAATCACAAAGCCGAGATATCGACTAGCCATCTCAAAGCGAAAGGAAGCTTAACGACCAATGCAACTGCTTAGACGAAATAAACTAGAAGCTGCATCTTACAAGAAAATAAACATCGTAGGGTGACGCCCAATATGCCTCCCGGCGGTTAAAAGGACTCAGTGGACTCTTTGTAACGTGGTACGAAATCGAAGCGGTCCTTTTTTCTCTACGCTGCTCATTCACAACAATAGGCCGATTCATTGTCTATCTCTTTGCTCTTAATAAAGCGGGTCCCCGGTCATCAGCAATAGTGTGAGAGGTTGTATTGATACGTTTCTTTCACATGCTATTATTTTGTGGCGGCAGAATGCTGTTTATCTCTGGTTTTTTGCCCTTTCTTTTATAGATTCCAAATTTCTTTTTGAAGATATTCACATAAAAACCTAGGAATAGTCACTAGAACTTAAGACGTGACTTGGGAATGTATGCGACTGATAAACAAAAACAACGTTGTTTTCTTGCTCCTTCCTTATTGTTATCAGTTCCCTTCTAGAGGCCAATGTAACCTATTCCTCTGACACAAAACATCCCACTCATGCAACAACCTATTTCGTGTTACCCTCCGATCCAAATGAGCTGTTTACGGCGATTAGGCACTCTCCGTAGCATGTGCTCGGTGACAGAACCACACCGACAGTGCTTACAGTGGAAGCTCGGCGCTCAGGAGACAACGATAAAAAGAATTTCCAGAGATATAGCCGTGTATTGTCCGCGCGTATATCATGTGTCTAGCAAATGAAGAAGAAATCCTATCAGTAGGCAACACACCCACGAAAATTAAAAAGGCGTACTTTCTATTCATATATTAAAAGGGAAATGAACGGCTCAGAGTGTCATTACTATTCAACGAATGAGTAAATCCTTATGAATAAATCGCATCTTATATCAAATATTATCAACCGTAAAGCCGCAAAGAAACACCTTCTTTGAAGTTGCCTACAGAAGGAAATGTTCAGGCAGAGAAAAAAATTTAACACATCACACAGTCATGGGGTTGAAGGAGTACGCAGGGAATACGGCCACCTTCTTGTTTTTCTCAAGGCAAACACCACGTCACGACGGACATCCAGACTATGGTATTAATGCTCACAAAGATGATAATTTCACCGCATACCTGTGGTACGCGACCTGTAAAGCAACACGGTGCCGTCTACCGCACTGTTGAACACATCGAAATTCTAATAAATGCAGCCAAATCTTCCCCGGCTTCCCGTAAGCACGCAAAATAGTCTTCCAAACGTGTAGGTTAAGTCAATGTCTTCACTCACTAAAGGCCTCAGAATGGCGAGATCTCACCGTCGCTAACAAGCGCGCAACGCATAATTATGTTTAAAATAAATCACACGGAGAGGTGACAGCGATACGAAAGAACGCTTTGAATAAGACAAACAGGACAGTGTTAACAAAACACAACGCATAAGTTTTAAAGCCGTGGCTATAGTACAATTTATTTTTGATTGCGCTCACACGCGGTTCTAAGTGTGATTGAAACCTTGCTTTAGAGCGTAATTTACCAATTTCGTCCCTTAAAATTTTGCAGCATAATAAAACTTTTTTGATTTGCAAGGAGTGAGTGAGTTGGTCGGCAGCTGTGTGGGTGCTCTGCACCTCATATTGCAGATTAATAATTCCACGCGTAGAATTGTTATTGGAGCCAAAGTGTGCACTAGCACCACACTTTCTCGGAGCTGCTGCGCTGCCTACATTGTTTATTTTTATCAGCCGACGCTTTACATTGATGCTGTAGACTTGCTCCTCAAACACTCTTCGTTTGAGACAAGAATGTAGTACCACCCGCTTCCAAGTTTTATCCATGGATCGATTGTCCAAGAACTGTAGACCTCGTAACAAGCCGTATCATACTGAAATCATCTCTGCGTCAAATTTCGATACTTTAAACCGGGTTGAGAATCGTACAAACGAAATGGGGAACGGAAGATCGGTATTTTTGAAGGTATATAAGCTTGTATTATCAGTTTGCACTAGATCCTGTATGCTGTGTACCAGCCATGCATGCAAAATTTATTAAATAGTTCATGCTGTAACATTGCTAGAAACTGTAATGAAAGCAGCGTCAAAGACAAAACTAGATAAACACGGTGACGAATCGTTGTCACCGGTGCGTTTATTGTGCGTTTTTGCAAAAATAACTCACGAGGTTTTCTTCTCAGGCGAATATAAGAACCGTTCCGACATCCTCATACACTAAGTAACCTAGAAATGTGAGTGCGAGCGTTAACCTTGCATTAGATAGGTTCGGAGTTTACGAACGCCATAAGTGCACCGCTAATTGGCTAAGAAACAAAACTATGTTACTTGGAAGTTTCCTGCAAAGACGGCACAATTTCAACTATAACTGTCCTTTCACTGCTTACCGTTCTTTGCACCGGTTGCCAAACGATAGTTCCGGTCGCTGAAACCTTACTGGGATTAGCCTGCTTGCAATTTTTATTTGAGGCAGATTTAATTGCGATAGCATGGACAGTAACAGGAACAATAATATGGCAGAGCACGACGTGTACGCTCCATGAGCGGAGGTTAGGGAACAATACACTGTTAGTGTAACGTGTGTCCTCTCCGCCAACCTTTATTCTGCTTTGACATTTATGCGGACTACCTTATAAACACAGAGTGTTTTCTTGCATGCATTATTTCGTGAGCACAGTCACTGCTGGATGTGTAATCTTGAACAAAACCGTTTATTTATTTAATGTTTTATTTATTTATTTGTGCATACTGCAGCCTTATTGGCTATTGCAGGGGTGGCTGTAAACAAAACAACGTAGAGAAACAAGGAGCACAACAATGGCGAACAGCAGAGACAATATGAGTAGAAAAAAATGCAGGAAAAGGCAAAACTATTCAATAGCCTCCAAAAACAGTTTTAAGGAAAGAGAGCGCCTACAACCAGCTAAAGAATTCCAGCATTACGCGTTATTACATTCGATTACACGCGGGAAGAAACTGTACTTAAAAGTGTACGTGCGGGCAAAATAAGGAGTGATGTTTAGTCCGTGGTGACCTCTAGTTTTAGATGGTACAGGTGGTATTAGATAATCATTTGCAGTGGTCCGGCACGAAGTGTTAATAATACAATGCAGAAATTTTAAAGACTAAGCCCTTCGTCGAGCTGAGAGCAGTTGCAGGCCCAGTGATGACAGTGCTGTGGAAGGCGAGAAATCCCTATTAAACCTGTGGTATATGAAACGAATGGGTTTTTTTTCTGGACTGTCTCGATCTGATTAATTTCGCGTTGTTTGTGCGGGTTCCAGGCAGGACAGGCGTATTCAAGGAGTGGACGGATTAGCGACTTATACATTAGTAGTTTCGTATCTCAAGCAGCAGTTTTTATTGTGCGACGCAGGTATCATAAATTTTTAAGTGCCTTTGAGGTTATTAAATGTATGTGTTTGAACCATGACATGGTGGGTATAAAAAGCAGACCAAGGTATTTGTATTCATTCAAGCTATGGAGGGGGGGGGGGGGTATTGTTAATTTTGTAAGTAAACGCGGAAGGTGCCGTTCTAATAATGAAATCCAAAACAATTTTGCGGATGTTAATCGTCGTTCTCCCTGAGTCGCACCAAGAGCTAAATTCTTAGAATGATTTCTGAAGGTACAAGCGGTCATCAAGGCATGCAATTTTGTCATATAACACGCAGTCATCAGTATACAGACGTACGTTAGAGGTGATGTTACAAGGTAAGTCGTTTATAAAAACCAAGAAAAGCAAGGAACCAAATACAGTAACTGTGGAACTCTTGAGGGCACGTCTGCTATTATAGAATTAGTTTCGTTGAAGGACAAAATTTGAGAACGATTAGAAAGAAAACTTGAAATCCAGTTCAGAAGGCGCGGGTTCTTGAAGATGGTGTAAAGTTTATACATTAGTTTCGAGTGGATCACTGTATAGAACGCCTTCGAAAAATCAATAAATATTCCGTCTATTTTATTGCCCGCATCAAGTTTATTGCAAATATCATAAGTTTATTCGTTAAGTTGTGTCAAACCGTTGTTTGGGAACTCATAGTTGTACTTGTTTATATTACTATAACTTCTGTGTCCAGACCAAAAATTGTGTGGTTTGTTTTACGCTACATTACACTGAGCGGTAAGCACTGCACCTCACTGAATAGCCGCAGCTGCATGGTATGCAAATTGACATTCGTGTAGCTATACACAAGTTACCGCCGAGTCCATGTTCTACTCGCGCATCTCGCGTCGGCAGTCTCAACTGGCAAGAGGCGCTTTGCTCTGTGGGAGATAGGTGAGAACAATTTTCTTCCTAATATATGTGAGCCTTTAATTGTGTGCATCTGACAGCGATAGTTTGCAGAGCTGGCTGGTGCAGAAGGAAAATGAAACTTAATTTGATAGTGTTAGAGAGCAGATGCTAACATAAAAAATTTGAGTTTATCCTGCCATCCCTCCCCAATTCTAAACTTCCCCTCAACAAATCCGCACGTCACTTTCATTTGTGTATAACACGATGTAAGCTTAATGAGAATATTCAAAGAAAATATCTGACATTCAAAGTACCGCAAGGTATTTAGGCTGTTGTAATACCTTGCCCCAGCGCTTGTGCACAAGGTGACTTTCAAGCGTCATTTAGGAAGCTTTTTCTCAGCGTCCTCTCTTTCCCTGTGTTACTTTGTGATCTTTTCTCATCGAGAGACAAAAATAAAAGCATTCAATTTTTTTTTTATTCATTTATTTGGTTTTAGGGGGAAAGGAAATGGCGCAGTATCTGTCTCATATATCGTTGGACACCTGAACCGCGCCGCAAGGGAAGGGTAAAGGAGGGAGTTAAAGAAGGAAGAGAGAGGTGCCGTAGTGGTGGGCTTCGGAATAATTTCGACCACCTGGGGATCTTTAAAGTGCACTGACATCGCACAGCACACGGGCGCCTTAGCGTTTTTCCTCCATAAAAACACAGCCGCCGCGGTCGGATTCGAAGCCGGGAACTCCGAATCAGTAGTCGAGCGCCCTAACCACTGAGCCACCGCGGCGGGTTTCAAATTTAGCACAAAATTCACTTTTTCTCCTTAATGAGACACGGAACGCGATGTCTCCTTGTGTATTTTAGCAATAACCAGCTTAGAGACGATGTTAATCTCTTCGCTTTTCCAGTGTCTGCTTACGCGTTCACACGGCCATGTTTGTTTTTGTAAAATATGCTACCTGGCCTTCATTTTCAAACTTCCTTTCTTGCTCTTTTTTAGCAGCAACAGTTAGCAGCAACGTGACAAGGAGGGTAATTTTTTCTTACATTTTCACGCAACATTGGCCTCTTGATCAGGCATAGCCCTGTTTGTCCGGAGGTAATGGCGCCGCCTGTGAAGGGTATTTGCTCTTCAACGTTTTCTTGACTACGAACTGAGGGAGACACATGTCGCACTTGGCAGCAACCTTCCTTTGTTTTCTGTGTTTGCATTACTTCTTTGCACACTGCGCTCAGTTCACTAGGAGCGGGAGCACGACCACAAGGTCGCATCTGGCCGCAATATTCTTGAAGCCATGCGACATGCCAAGCGTATCAGGGACAGCGGCCAGTCTTCTCTTCTTTTCCACAGTCGGCAGACCACTTTTCATATTTTAAGTAGCTTTTTTTAAGCTTTAGAAATCATTTGAGCTGGTTAGACATTAGCGCATAACCTGCAGAGCTGTGTCGTAATGTTGTCAGCAATCCTTTATTGGTACTACTTCTTCAGATCAAACTTCAGCACAATACAGATATTTGGAGTGACCGGCCGAAAAGTTCCACTAAGGCACGTCCAGCTTTCCCGGGCCGAAATTTTCTAAATTGGAAAATTGTAAGACACGGCTATGGCTATATTGAAGATAATAGCACATTATTCTGATATAATGCAAAATGTTTCTTTTAGAGTGCTTCCAGCGACCGCATCGAAAAGCTAAGACTGCCATAAAAAACCAATGGAGAACGCTTTTAACAATAGCCAAAACGTGGATTGTAAAAAAATGCAATGCAAGACTGCTGTCGGATGATCTGCGGATATATTGATTGTCGTCGTGAAATCTTATATTATAGGGAAGAAAACCGGCAGTGGCTTAGCTAGGCTATGCCAGGATATACGCAGAAAAAGCTAAGGCATACCTTCGTTAGCCTTGGTTAATCTATCTTGACTGCAAGTCCAGGTTAGTCTGGTTATCTGGCTCGTTGCTGTCACGTGGTTCGTCAAGCGGTTGGTCACTGTGACCATTCACGTGGTTGGTCGCGTGGTGCGGTGCGACCACGGTGGGAATGCGAGCACAGCGAAACTGCGAGTTCGTGGTCAATGTAGCTTTCGTTACAAATCGCGTTCATAAACGGTTTACCGCTCAAAAATGCTCTTAGTATGGTTTGGCAGACCTCGGGCACTAACAACAGCAGACATATCCAGGCTAGAGAAACAAAGCCAGATCTAAAAAGTGAAGCCGCATACCAACTCGCGGAAATTTCCCCGTTATTTAATTGGAAAGACGGCACCTGCGTCCGGTGCAATTTGTAAGGAACGGCGACTTTGCAGGAAGAGCGTGACACCATCAGTCCTTCAGTGTCCGAGCAGCGATAAGAGTTGATACGCTGTCTGACTGAGGCGGTCTGAAATGGATTTTAGTGGTTTCTCCCAACTCCGCATGTCGCTGAGATCCTCAATGACCCTTAGCTGGGGCAGCAAATGATGAGCTGAGTGAAAGCGTGCAATATAACCATATCAAGGTTAAATGAAAGAGCACGTAGACCGCACGGCTTGGCACTCTTTCCCCCTTTTGCATAGTGGAGCAGGGTAGTGTGGGCGCCTCTCGAGGAAATGCGATTTCAGTGAGAGTGAAGGACGTTCCTGCGCAACGAGTATTCGGCGCTGCGGTGCGTGCACGGCGTGGTCGCTGCATTTACGCGCTCGGCAGGAAGAAATATGACTCCCCGAGAAATTTCAACGAACGTCACCTGTGGTGGTGCATTTTTTCCAGTTATATGCTATATCGTCTTACACTTATGGTAAACTGGTATATGAGGTGCAGTCCGGGCGCTTTTCACATGCACCCGCTTCGGTTTATGGGTTGTGTATTTCTAACAAAGAGCATATTACGAACTGCAATTTCTAAGTCTATGATGCATATTTAGTTTACTATATGCTGTTGCTAATTACATCAAGGAATAATATTTCTCCCCCAATATCAGGACAGTTGCGTATGTTGCACATCATGAGGCACATAAACAACAAAAGAAAATTTCCTTGCTGTTGTGGAACAGCATACAAGTTTCTAAACAACTTCTAAGACGAAGCATTTCGTTCCGATCGTTGTGCAGAGAAGGGTATGAACGTCAGAAAATAAGAAGTTGCAAATCATCGATATATTGGGGTACTGAACGAAGAAGAAATGTGAAGACCCTTCGAGACTCACAGTGCCAGAGCAACTCTACATATTTTTCCTTCCATGAGCTTATTCCACGGCTTCCATCAACAGTTGCCGTGCGGCTTTGATACCCGTGAGTGTACACAGGAGGAGGTGATATACCATTCTCTGATAAGAGAGCGCCACAGGCAGTCAATGTTGATTTTCAGTCAATATTGAGCTTGTGCCTTCCATGCGAGCATGGAGGAGTTCCTGCATAGAAAATCCGAATGGGGTGGTCCACTATGACCTTAGCTCCCCAAGGGATACCAGTTGCTTTAACTATTCTTTCGTTTTGAAGCTGTCCACTCGGACGAATAAGAGACAGAGAATAAATTCCACCAGGCATTCGCACCGATGGAAGCTCGTACGTTATTCTTTTCAGCAAAACTTTGTGAACTTTTTCGGTTAATGAATTGTGTTTAGTGTTTTAAAGTCTTAAGATTTCCGCCAGCTCCTCAGACTGCTGGCCTAGTTTTCACGGAGGCCCGAAGCACGGTCAACATCACTGAAACAGAACCACGTGATGATTTGTAACGGCCGTCGAGACGCCGAAGATTCACCTGCGTCCGTATCATGATCGTTCACCATTCGTGGCACATAGGAGGAACTGTTTCTTTTTCACTTTACTGTTCCTCTTTACACTTCTCTGGACTTCTATTTTTGTCTGAAATATCCGTGCCATGCATTCGCGCTGATATTACACGATTTTTCAGCGCTTTTAGTGCTCGATTTGTGCGCGTCCGACTTCTTTCTTTCTTTTTTGTAATGTTGTTTCTTCTAATGGTTCTCGGCTTTAACTTGTCATGCTTCAGCGCCCCGAAGCACTCTTTTGAGTTAGGTTTGGTTTTCTTAACCATCTTCTTTTCGGATTTTCTCGTTCATGCGTTCTAATTAGAAATGCATATGATATTTTAAAAAGTAGACACTACAGGAGATGACGAGGCGAAAGTGTCGGCTCAAGACACATCAAAACGCACTTTTCACAACCACCTGAAAAGCATTTTTGCACTTATTCAGGCCTTCTTAGAATGAAAGGGAAATTCTTTCATATACTGATGCAGAAAACGTGAGCAGCGACAAGAGTAAGAGACCAATCAATATGCCAAAATAAAAAGCTGCCAAGTGTCCACGCTTTGCGTAAAGCGTTAAGCTCAGCGAAATGTATAATGCAGAAGAGACGCCATGGTGGTCTGTGAAACGAACATTTATGTGCTCTGTCATTTAACCATCGATCCCAATTACCTTGTTTTCAGTTATTCCATTACCTCTAGTGCGAATTTGTATACCAGATGTCTGCGAAACACAATCATCATTTTAAGAACTCGAAGCGCCCTAGGAAAGCAAAACAAATTTTTTACTGTTTAGGCCCGCATGGCCTAGTCAGGAGTGTTTTGATTAGTAAAGTAAGGTTCATTAGCTAAAGCTTTAAATATTGTGGCCAGGGATGAAGGGTAAATGCGGAATCTTTAACTCGCCTTCGAGAACAGTCGGTTAAGACGTTTGCATCAAGATAATTTTGCGCTACTTTTTTTTACCGGCATTAAAAGAAATTCTGCAAAATAGAAGTCACCAAATAGAAGCGGTGTTGCTTCAGCGTCACACTATGTGTCTCAGAGAATAAAATTTGTTTCTGTTTTTGAGAGCTTTGCGTAGGCACTGGGCGAGGGTTTTGTGGTCGCGTCTCGCACGGGATAGGTTTTGTATTTTACGGGCTTTCTTGAAGGCCGGGAATTGAAGCGGCGTGAACAGTACCTTGGTGTACACGTTTCCGCAACATACTTCTTAAGGCTATCTACAGATTTTTAATTGTCTGCTCATTCCTCAAGCCAATCTTTGAACAATATGTGATTATATTTCATTTGGGGAATAATTTTGTCGAAAGAAAATTACTGCAAACTAGTCTACGTGACCCCTAACAGCACTCAATAGAATTCACTCGGCTATGAAACACCGTCTTTTTTAAAACTGAGTTTACATTGCGCAGTAATGTCTTGTATACTACACGTGTTGTAATGTGCCGTAAGTTAATCCCTCAGCAGAGTCAAGATCCCGGGCAAGAAATTAGGATGTTCCTATTCCAAGCATTATCGGATATCAGATGCCACAATTGCGGAGAATCAGTAAGAATTACGCTGATTTTTTTTTACTTGAGCCTTTGGAATGTTCCTAGCATATGAAGGTCGATGGAGCACTTAACAGGGTGCGTTCGTGGTATGTGAAGCTGCTGAAAGGTGGGTGAAGGGTGAAAGTGGATGGGTTGGCAGCTTTTAAATAGGAGGTCGTGTTGGCTGGTGGCTGGCGTGTCGTGGTAGAGGAGGGCGCAGGCTTACTCTGCGAGGAAACAGACGCACAGAAGCTTCGGTTTTCCGACTATGACAGTATTATTGCTTATTGAGTAAAATTTACTCTGAGGAATTGAAAGGGCCATTCACTCTCATACTGAGTGCACACCTGAATTTCGCTTCGAGCGAAAAGATAAATGCTGCAGTGAAAGATAGAAAGGACAGAGATGCCGTGGTAGGAACTGAAGCCGTTTCCCGGCTTAGCAGAGGGATAGATTAGAGTGCAATCATGAACCAGCGACACTGAAGAAAGTTAGAGGGGAGATCCTTCTGCACGAAGATGGCAAGTAGAACAATCCGAGAACGCTATAGTGGTATTTACCGGCGCCGACACACTTTTTACTTCCTGTAACTTTTTCCTCCCGCAAGCATCCATCCTATACGCGAGAATAATGAGAAAAAGTTTTACTTTGCAAAAATATAAATTCATGTTGCCAAACGCCACCACCGCCATCTCGTAGAAAATCATATCTGTGACCTGAGTTCGCTAAAGAGGAACTCTAGTTTGGTCTAGTTGGTTCATGATTCACAAAGAAAACGGTGCGAAATACGTGCACAAAAGAAAAACATACATACATACATACATACATACATACATACATACATACATACATACATACATACATACATACATACATACATACATACATACATACATACATACATACATACATACATACATACATACATACATACATACATACATACATACATACATACATACATACATACATACATACATACATACATACATACATACATACATACATACATACATAACATACATACATACATACATACATACATACATACATACATACATACATACATGGCGTTGGTCCTGTCGTGGCTGTTTCAATTTTGTCCCCGTATTTCGCGCCGTTTTCTTTCTGAAATTGGTAGGGAGGACAGCTTTATGTATGAATAACGCGCCATGGCGCTGACGTGTCGTAGAAAGTTAAAAAGGCGCTCTGCTGGACGTGCGGTGATGAGACGGACCGTTATTAGCGACTTAGGAGTGCGTCGAATACAAGGGCAATGTGTCAGGTTATGACGGGATAGTTGGGAAGGGAATGTAGCAGAGAAAAGGAATTGAAAACGAAGTAGGTAGCTATATCAGCACTGAAGTAACATAAGAGTATCATTTAACAGGAACACGTGCTCCTAATTTGTTTGCAGGTCGCCCATGTGAGTTCTTACAAGTGCGCACTCTTTATTCTTTAATGCATGACCACCGGGGTCAAGTGACCACAGAAAGGGTCTCATTACAAAGCAAGGCACGTTCTCAGGAGCCCACACTTCCCAATGTATAAAGGTGATGAAGGTTGTCAGAGTACTCGAACGGCCCTCTGCGCAGCAACCGAATCGAAATTCTTGAGCTGGTGCCATGGCCTAGTGGTGGTCCGGCCGTCCGCTTCGGCTGCGGGATGTGTTTGGTTCGAAACCAGCCGCTGGACACTCACCGGCAAAAATGGGTACAAGCCATCCCGGCCCGGCACCCGGCTTCTTCAGGGATGTGTGCTCGGAGGAGGCTCCGCAAACCCCGCAGCGCCCCTTCGGGGGAAACCCAGTTTCGAACAACTCAGCCTGCAAAGGTGGTTCGTGTTTCACTCCCAAGTGAAGAGTCCGACTCAAGGCTCGTCCGCTCTAACCAGCGTCAAGTTCAACACTAAGGTCCTTCGTCAGAAGCGATTCAGATTTATCTCTGCGGTCCCGGGCAAGTCCGGTTTTTCCGGCCATCTGTCTGTGAGAAAAAAAAGGGCCACAAATGGGCTGGTACCGCACGAGGCGGATTTAAGGTTGTTGACGGCGGAACTTATCGCTGATCTGTGAGAGCATCTGTGGTCAAGACCCTTTTCCCAAGCATCTCACCCAGAAGAGCCGAGCACCAGGCCAGCTGAAACCTTGTACCCATTAGAAAACCGGTTGGTACCCGGCGGCACTGGGGATCGAACCCAGCACCTCCCGAATGCGAGGTGGATGCTCTACCACAAGGCCACGCTTCGGTATTTGGTCCAGAGACAATGCTTGCACTGCGGCAAAGCTTTATGCATACGAACGATAAAAGCCGCAGTTTGGCCCCAAAGAGAGAAGCTGCACAAGCATGCCACTTTAATGCTCAGCACACCACTCCAGCGCTCTAGATAAGCCTACTCTCGTCCGTACACGCTCCTTGCGCCTTTGGAAAACTTAGGTAGTACTTTCACGCAGCGTCAAGCCAAAAAACAAAAAGATCGACATGATGTGGTGGCAAATGCTTTTATGGCCAGTGGGTCTCGCGCGAGTGCGACCCACCACTGTCCAATACCCAGGCGACCCTGAGTAATAGTCTTCACCACTCGGTGTCGTTCGGAAGGATTACGTGGCATTGGATATTCACAGGAAAGGTATAAAAGAAATTCAAAAGCTTACCACCGCGCTAAGATCTATCCTGATGAATGCTGGACTCTGGAGCTCAATGTAGAGCATTGACTACTTGGCGAATACCAAGGCCCTTAGGCACCGAGTGGTACGGGTGGAAGGGCCGTTTTGATTCTTGGCATTTTCTCAACGTGTCGTCGTGGGAGTTAGGGACAAGGCGCCAAAGTGCGGTTGGTCTGCTCGGACAGACGATCAGGTGGGGTGGCGTCAAGAACCCTAGGCCAACGATTAAGCTGTCGGAAAGCGCTGAAGCTCCAATGAATATCAGCACCTCCACTAAAATGTATCGCTCTTCAAAGCCGAAGGAAGGAGCAACATGATACCACCTTCAAATTCCAATTCGCCATCGGGCCTAGCACAAGCGGTGAGTACCGCACCACTGCGCATATCATCGTCTTTCGGTACGTAACGCTGTTCTAGTATCGTGTGCAAGTCCTAATATGTGGAAACTGTGCTTGGTGTATGAAATGCTACAACCGAGGCACCGGAATCGAAATAATCGATCACCTGATTCTCATTATCGTGCACTAACATAGCGCTGCCCACAGGTCTTTTGCTGAACTTAGTTTCAAACGAAACGCTCCGCCAAAATAATGAATCAATCCCAAGATGTTAGCTTCAGCAGCCAACCTCAGAGATAGCGAGATACTATTCTTTATTCTCAGTAGTTGCAGGCGAAATCCTTTAGTTACGACATACATACTGTTTCGACGGCGCCCAAGTTTGCCGCAGAGAACAGCTTCTACGCAGCCATCTGTGAATCATCATCATCATCAGCCTGATTACACCCACTGCGGAACAAAGACATCGCCCACGTCTTTAAAATTAACCGTGTCCCGTGGAAGCTGCAGCCAACCTGTCCCCCCTAACTTCTTAATCTCATCCACCCATATAACTTTTTTTTTCCTTTTATGCTTGTCTTCTCTTCGAATCCAGTCCGTCATCTTTAAGGACCATCGGTTACCTTCCCTTCGCAATACATGCCCTGCCGAAGCCCATTTCTTTCTCTTGATTTCAACTAGGATGTCATTAACTCGCATTTGTTCCTTGACGCACTCAGCGCACTTCATGTTCTTAACGTTTCACTCATCATTTTGCTTTCCATAGCTCGGTGCATTGTCCTGAATGTATGTTGAGCCCTTTTCGTTAACCGAAACGTTTCTGCTCCATAGGGGAGCACTGTTAAGATAAAGCGGTTATGTACTTTTCTGTGAATGGATGTTGATAAACCACCATTCATGACCTGAGAGAACCGTCCTAATGAGCTTTCCTCTTGAGGGATTTTAGTAAACTGCCATTCATATGTGCAAAATAGCACGGTATTAATTCATGCCTTGTGGTTTTTGGATTGTGTGATTTGTCGCACATTGCGCTGGCTATGGTTGCTTAAGTAGCTCTGATGGCCGCCTTGTTTTGATTTTTGCAAAAAATAAATGCATGATTTCCTCAGGACATTTTCAGTAAGAACTGTTCAGAATTGGCATGTTTTTTTTTTGCATTACAATCCGTTGATGCAACAAAACTCCTCGATACTGGTGAAGTTAGTCTCGTAGTTGTGCGTATACTTTTCGTGGTAAATGCTGTGACTATAACCGCCAGGAGCGTCTCCGTACTACAGCCCAAAGATGGTACCATCTTAGGTAGGGGGATGCCTAGATAACGCATAAAATTCCCTTCAAATTGCCTTCAAGGGTGAGCTGCCGCAACTTATGTCTGGTTTTTTTGCACCATCAGCGGACTGCATAAAAGTGCGAAGAAATACTTCACCTCTGCAAGCACTCCTGGCCTCGCTGCTTTCATTATCTTTTCTTCCTTGATTACTTTCCATGGTTTCCGAAGACATACAGACATATTTTTATATAGAGTTGAAAGAAAAAAGAGTTGCCTTGAAAATGCTTCCTAGTGCACATGTTTTCCGCTTCCTTCTGTCTTCTGTTCACTTGAGTGCTCGCTTTATTGTACTGCAGAAAACGCTTTTAGGAAGAAAACGTTCCCACCTGCACCGCACCTTTTTTAAACTGCTATTTTTTTGTGGTGCTAGTGAAATTTTCCTTGCTCTTGTGCAAGAACATATCCTTCGTTACTTGCTGCGTTTTCAAAAAAAAAAGAACGAAAGGGGTAGAGGGAAGCTTCAGTAAATGCTGCGAGGAAACAAATGAAAGGAGCTCTTCCATTGATGTTTTTTCTTATAAGTAAATTGCGAAGACTGTTCGAATGTTGTCCGGTAGCGAAGGCTAAGTTAAAGTAGGACAGATAGCGAGAGCAGCTTTGTTTTCTTTTTCACTTCACATTTTTCAAAATTATCCGCACAAGCGCTCGCTTCGAGCATTTTTGCACTTATTCAGGCCTTCTTAGAACGAAAGGGAAATTCTTTCATATACTGATGCAGAAAACATGAGCAGCGACAAGAGTATGAGACCAATCAATATGCCAAAATAAAAAGCTGCCAAGTGTCTACGCTTTGCGTAAAGCGCTAAGCTCAGCGAAATGTATAATGCAGAAGAGACGCCATGGTGGTCTGTGAAACGAACATTTATGTGCTCTGTCATTTAACCATCGATCCCAATTACCTTGTTTTCAGTTATTCCATTGCCTCTAGTGCGAAATTGTATACCAGATGTCTGCGAAACACAATCATCATTTTAAGAACTCGAAGCGCCCTAGGAAAGCAAAACAAATTTTTTACTGTTTGGGCCCGCATGGCCTAGTCAGGAGTGTTTTGATTAGTAAAGTAAGGTTCATTAGCTAAAGCTTTAAATATTGTGGCCAGGGATGAAGGGTAAATGCGGAATCTTTAACTCGCCTTCGAGAACAGTCGGCTAAGACGTTTGCGTCAAGATAATTTTGCGCTAGTTTTTTTTACCGGCATTAAAAGAAATTCTGCAAAATAGTAGTCACCAAATAGAAGCGGTGTTGCTTCACCGTCACACTATGTGTCTCAGAGAATAAAATTTGTTTCTGTTTTTGAGAGCTTTGCGTAGGCACTGGGCGAGGGTTTTGTGGTCGCGTCTCGCACGGGATAGGTTTTGTATTTTACGGGCTTTCTTGAAGGCCGGGAATTGAAGCGGCGTGAACGGTACCTTGGAGAACACGTTTCCGCAACATACTTCTTAAGGCTATCTACAGATTTTTAATTGTCTGCTCATTCCTCAAGCCAATCTTTGAACAATATGTGATTATATATCATTTGGGGAATAATTTTGTCGAAAGAAAATTACTGCAAACTAGTCTACGTGACCCCTAACAGCACTCAATAGAATTCACTCGGCTATGAAACACCGTCTTTTTTAAAACTGAGTTTACATTGCGCAGTAATGTCTTGTATACTACACGTGTTGTAATGTGCCGTAAGTTAATCCCTCAGCAGAGTCGAGATCCCGGGCAAGCAATTAGGATGTTCCTATTCCAAGTATTATCGGATATCAGATGCCACAATTGCGGAGAATCAGTAAGAATTACGCTGATTTTTTTTTACTTGAGCCTTTGGAATGTTCCTAGCATATGAAGGTCGATGGAGCACTTAACAGGGTGCGTTCGTGGTATGTGAAGCTGCTGAAAGGTGGGTGAAGGGTGAAAGTGGATGGGTTGGCAGCTTTTAAATAGGAGGGCGTGTTGGCTGGTAGCTGGCGGGTCGTGGTAGAGGAGGGCGCAGGCTTACTCTGCGAGGAAACAGACGCACAGAAGCTTCGGTTTTCCGATTATGACAGTATTATTGCTTATTGAGTAAAATTTACTCTGAGGAATTGAAAGGGCCATTCACTCTCATACTGAGTGCACACCTGAATTTCGCTTCGAGCGAAAAGATAAATGCTGCAGTGAAAGATAGAAAGGACAGAGATGCCGCGGCAGGAACTGAAGCCGTTTCCCGGCTTAGCAGAGGGATAGATTAGAGTGCAATCATGAACCAGCGGCACTGAAGAAAGTTAGAGGGGAGATCCTTCTGCACGAAGATGGCAAGTAGAACATTCCGAGAACGCTATAGTGGTATTTACTGGCGCCGACACACTTTTTACTTCCTGTAACTTTTTTCCTCCCGTAAGCATCCATCCTATACGCCAAAATAATGAGAAAAAGTTTTACTTTACAAAAATATAAATTCATGTTGCGAAACGCCACCACCGTCATCTCGCAGAATATCATATCTGTGACCTGAGTTCGCTAAAGAGGAACTCTAGTTTGGTCTAGTTGGTTCATGATTCACAAAGAAAACGGTGCGAAATACGTGCACAAAAGAAAAGCATACATACATATACACACACACACACACACACACACACACACACACACACACACACACACACACACACACACACACACACACACACACACACACACACACACACACACACACACACACACACACACACACACACACACACACACACACACACACACACACACACACACACACACACACACACACACACACACACACACACACACACACACACACACACACACACACACACACACACACGCACACACACACACGCACACACACACACACACACACACACACACACACACACACACACACATACATACATACATACATACATGGCGTCGGTCCTGTCGTGTCTGTTTCAATTTTGTCCCCGTATTTCGCGCCGTTTTCTTTCTGAAATTGGGAGGACAGCTTTACGTATGAATAACGCGCCATGGCGCTGACGTGTCGTAGAAAGTTAAAAAGGCGCTCTGCTGGACGTGCGGTGATGAGACGGACCGTTATTAGCGACTTAGGAGTGCGTCGAACACAAGGGCAAAGTGTCAGGTTATGACGGGATAGTTGGGAAGGAAATGTAGCAGAGAAAAGGAATTAAAAACGAAGTAGGTAGCTATATCAGCACTGAAGTAACATAAGAGTCTCATTTAACAGGAACACGTGCTCCTAATTTGTTTGCAGGTCGCCCATGTGAGTTCTTACAAGTGCGCACTCTTTATTCTTTAATGCATGACCACCGGGGTCACATGACCACAGAAAGGGTCTCATTACAAAGCAAGGCACGTTCTCAGGAGCCCACACTTCCCAATGTATTAAGGTGATGAAGGTTGTCAGAGTACTCGAACGGCCCTCTGCGCAGCAACCGAATCGAAATTCTTGAGCTGGTGCCGTGGCCTAGTGGTCCGGCCGTCCGCTTCAGCTGCGGGTTGTGTTTGGTTCGAAACCAACCGCTGGACACTCACCGGCAAAAATGGGTACAAGCCATCCCGGCCCGGCACCCGGCTTCTTCAGGGATGTGTGCTCGGAGGAGGCTCCGCAAACCCCGCAGCGCCCCTTCGGGGGAAACCCAGTTTCGAACAACTCAGCCTGCAAAGGTGGTTCGTGTTTCACTCCCAAGTGAAGAGTTCGACTCAAGGCTCGTCCGCTCTAACCAGCGTCAAGTTCAACACTAAGGTCCTTCGTCAGAAGCGATTCAGATTTATCTCTGCGGTCCCGGGCAAGTCCGGTTTTTCCGGCTGTCTGTCTCTGTGAGAAAAAAAAGGGCCACAAATGGGCTGGTACCGCACGAGGCGGATTTAAGGTTGTTGACGGCGGAACTTATCGCTGATCTGTGAGAGCAACTGTGGTCAAGACCCTTTTCCCAAGCATCTCACCCAGAAGAGCCGAGCACCAGGCCAGCTGAAACCTTGTACCCATTAGAAAACCGGTTGGTACCCGGCGGCACTGGGGATCGAACCCAGCACCTCCCAAATGCGAGGTGGATGCTCTACCACAAGGCCACGCTTCGGTATTTGGTCCAGAGACAATGCTTGCACTGCGGCAAAGCTTTATGCATACGAACGATAAAAGCCGCAGTTTGGCCCCAAAGAGAGAAGCTGCACAAGCATGCCACTTTAATGCTCAGCACACCACTCCAGCGCTCTAGATAAGCCTACTCACGTCCGTACACGCTCCTTGCGCCTTTGGAAAACTTAGGCAGTACTTTCACGCAGCGTCAAGCCAAAAAAAAAAGATCGACATGATGTGGTGGCCAATGCTTTTATGGCCAGTGGGTCTCGCGCGAGTGCGACCCACCACTGTCCAATACCCAGGCGACCCTGAGTAATAGTCTTCACCACTCGGTGACGTTCGGAAGGATTACGTGGCATTGGATATTCACAGGAAAGGTATGCTATGCGTCAGTCTTTTACCTTATTGTTACATTTCTCATTTCATTTCTACTATACTTAATGCATTTTATGGTGTATATTTGATATCATTCCTGCCAAAATTATTCCCTAGACTAGTCGAGCCGTGTTCGCAGCTTTTTTCCACAGAGGCCACCAACTTCGTCATAAATTTGAAAATGAACTCTGTTTGATCTTAGTTGAAAGCTGAATGATTCGCGCATGAGAAGGCCCTACCTTCGTATAGTTTGGCAGTATTATGGAGAAATTTGCAAATAAATATATTTTCACATAAAATAAACCCAGTTAAAGGGCACACTTTTGTGTTATTGAGGCTCCCGACAAAAAAATAAATATGCATTATTATAATTTTTACGGGTTCCTATTTAAGACATTACATGAAGGGTAGGAAAAAAACGAAAAATATAATATTATCAACGATTTACGATAAAGGAGTGTGCTTCCTCGACATAGGATTCAAAGTGCCGAGAATTGATGATTACCGCTACTTCGGTCGGAATACCGTCCTATTCCAGGACAGGCTTGAATACAAACGATTGCTGGGATGTTGCACTGTGGGCACGTTCAGGGTACAAAGGAAAGTCATAGTATTGTATCAATGATTAACGAAAAGGAAGCATTTGTGGACAAGCGAGGTACAGGGATAGAGCGAATATAAAAATATTTGTCTCTTTTCCATAATCGGCTCTTTGGACGCCCAAATAAAGCTTAGTTGACGTTGCCTTCTTTACTGTACACCTAATGAAATATCAGGCGAGCAACAGAACAGCGACTGTAAGATGACACAAAGGCGCCATTTCAAATTACGCCTGTCTTCAAAAAAAAATGTACAGTGCCCTCAATCACAGAAGCATTCAAAGGGGAGTTAGGTTGAAACAAAGTATTTCTAGCGAAGGAAAATTCATACGCGGCAGATATCTTCGCGCAGATAGAAAGGTATATAGAAATAACTTTAAAGAACATTATTAACAAGCCAAGTGAAGCAATGTTAAGGTGAATTATACCGACGTAAATTTTACAGAAAGAGGAATACAAACAATAAACATACAAAAATAATAACAAAATTACGTTAGATTAGAGGGAATTCGAAAGGCATATTTTACAAGATAAGCTCAACAATACGATGAGACAGAGTAGAGGAAACCCTGCAGCACGTCACCATATTAGAAAAATATTAAACAATGTACAGAGCTACATATTCTAATGCACATATTGCTCACTACGTAAAGTAAAAATTGGTAAATTAAAAGACAGCAGAGTTTTTAACCGAAACACTTCAAAGCAAACACAGGTACTAAAAGCAGTTAGGTGACGGCATCGAGAAAAAGTGTCACAGAATATTTGCTGATAAAAGGTAACAAATATTGTGATTGGCTAAAAAACCATTTGGCATAAGAAGATAAAATTGTGGAATATAATCAATATAACACCACACACACACACACACACACACACGCGCGCGCACACGCACGCGCACACACACACACACACACACACACACACACACACACACACACACACACACACGCGCGCGCACGCGCGCGCACACGCACACACACACACACACACACACACACACACACACACACACACACACACACACACACACACACACACACACACACACACACACACACACACCACCCACACACACACACACACACACACGCGCGCGCGCGCGCGCGCGCAGACACAAAATGTACATAGGTTGCCCACAAAGGAAAATGATCAAGTGAAGCAATGCAGCAGTCAACTAGGCCTCTGACTTAGGCAAATGTGTGGCAGCGAAAGGAAAGCATATCAAGAAACAGGAAACATGCAAGAACAACGCGAAATGAAAACATCTAAAACAGGCACAAGACATGTAAATACCTACCAGAAATAAACAATCACACAAACAAAAAACGGACTGAAAACAAAGAGCGGCCTTTCAAACCAAATTCAACATTCAACAAAAAACATTCAAGCATAAATCGATCGAAATATGAACGAATATGAAATCCCTAAAATACAATCTAGAAACAGTTAAACATAATAAATAAAGTTCGTGACCGCGGTACAGGCAATAAAATGCGAGCACGCGGTTTTAAAGTAAAAAAAATATTAATGAAACCAAGTAGAAGTGACGAAACAATTATGAAGAAGAAATGAGAAAAATTGTGCATGTAGAAATGCACAGTTGAAGGAAAAACAATATGCTTGCAAGAGGAAGATATACGCGAAGAAATGACTGCTGGAAGTGGAACACTACGGACATGAAATATAAATGTAGAAAGTTTCCTAAGATATCAGGGTCAGGATTGAGAATTTTAAACAGCTTTTTCATTCTGTCCAGAAGGGAGTGGGAGTGTAGGAACGCAGACGCTTGGAATGGTCCGAATTCCCTTATCATCTACAGGAGCGTATAGGGACGCTTAAAATATTTTTTATGAGCCTAGCTTGTACTGTTTGGCTGCATCACGGAGCTCACGCTAAAATATGGCTGTCATTTCTTGTAAACAAGAGCCAATCAACAAAAACAGCCGCATTCACATTGACATGGTCACCTGAAAGGAAACATTGGAACTAAGACGGCTGTATTACTAAAAGATACACGATAGTTGTTCGTTCTTTTGTTGCGCTCAAAGCCGAAATAATTGTTGCCTAGCAATCATCGACATCTAGCAATATTTGAATCCACCTCTTGCTTTTAAGTGCTGGTTATCGTTGAGGTCACCTAGATGCCGTCGCGAATATTGTGGAGGCGGAACAGAGGGAATTTGCAAATAAGCTTGCAATTGATAGCCTTGTGCTTAGGCTTCATGGTCCTCCGTTTGAAAGCAGAAGCATAAGGCCTTCCCACTGCCAATTAAATGCACCTTCCCATCGCTTGAGTCCCACCCACACCACGGAAAAAATCCCCAATTCCAGGCACAACCAGCGCATCGCCTTGGTTGACATCGCTGTGCTGCTGCCCTTTTAGGTAGAGGGAAACAGATAATATAAACCGTGTTGCTATGACTTGCTTTGACACTCCATGGAATGTACTGATTATCCTCATGAGGCTCATTGATTTCAACAGTGCCGTAAAAGCATTAAACGTAGTGAATTCTTCTCGTACGCCATTGATCGTGTTTGGTGTGTCGATGACAACAATACTTTATTTGTTGCTTGTATAAAGACGAGCCTGTCTTTCGAAATAAGAGTAAACGGCGAAAAATGTCATTTGGGCTTCACGGAAACTGACTGCAAGTTGATCGCTTGAACATTCATTTCTGAGTGGCAAGTCCCCGAAATAGCGTACTATTTCCAAAACACGCGATTTGGACATTCTAAATTATTGGAAGCTAATAACTAAGTTTGTATTTGCTGTTAGTTGGTAGCACGCTATTGCAATGTACGGCGCCATTGTGTTCAGCCACCTCATTCTCACCCCAAATTGTGATGGGTATTCGCCCGCTCTACCTCAAGTCTACCATGACGCAGCAGTCACGAGAGCTCGAATGCAGAAATCATGTATAGTTACCCTGTGTGGCACGAGGCAGTTATCATTCCTTACAGCACAAACTTTGGATGTACACCATGGAATTACTCTGCAACAATAATTTCGTTACATAATAATAACTTTCCTTCAGACTGCTCGTAGCGTGCGTATTTTCATTAGGAAAGAAAACATTATGACTTCAAAATTATTTACATTCTTCGTGCATAAAAGCATGCAGATCAAAGTTCCCATTACATTTCAAATTCCTTCATTGCAGCCCAACCGAGCTTCGAAGTCGATGCCGGGTGACTTTCCCTCATTTTGCACACACGATATCATTGGTCAGGTTATAGAGCCATTCCGTTGACACAGACGACATTACCCTTAATTTTAAATTCGCAAAACAGCTCACTTTATTCTTTATGCAGCAATGAATATGATTGTTAGAATCGCCCTGTGGTTCCACCCGGCTGGTTTTAAAAAATTTGTCGTCCGCTTCAGTTGTGAGTTGTGCAGTGGTTGCTCGTTCGCGCACACCATCTCACAAAGGCACCTTGTAGAGCGCTAGCAAGCTACCATTTCTGCCGCTCAACGAGCCCATCCCATAGCCAAGCCAGTGGACAAAACGTGCCCATGTCTTGAAAATAGGGCTTGAAATTCGGCCACAGAAGCTCGTTTTCCGAAAAATTAGCAAATACCCTTATTCCATAGCGGTCGGGACTGGTCAGTGCGGTGACAAGTGCATTCTGAGAGGCAGGAACTTGGTCCAGCACTAGAAGTGCCTTGGCGTGGGTACCATGCGGCATGCCATTGCCACTGAGTGCTGGTCCATGGCGGCCGACGCTGTGGTAAATAGGTGTGCATGAGCAGAGCCTATTGTATTGCCAGTGCCTGTCAGATCGTACGCTTTTCAAAGGGAGCTACGAGGACGCGTCCTCCGCCTGATATTCAGGATGTGGCGCGCTCGGCTGCAGCCCTTTATAGGACGACTTGTTAAGTTCCCAGGATTGCGGCGCGCGGGACACTTTCCAGGGTCTCCACGACGGAGCGCAGTCCGCGTCATCCCTGCGTGACCAGGGATGACGAGCCGGGCTCTGACGATTTTCACGATGCAATGCAGAGGGGCGTCTGGATCGCTCAGTATGATAGCGTTGCGAACGACTGACCCCGGAGTCAGGTTAGAATGAACCGGGCTGATTCTAAAATTGTACTATCAGCACGCGCTTCTTCCTCGATGGCGGCAACCTAGTAGGAGCCAACCAACAGCCTTTTTCGGGATGTAATAGAAATAGGCTAGCGACACGCCGTATAAAACGCTGGCGTTTTAAACGACGGAGTCAAATTGGAGTTGGGACGCGGGCATTGAAGACAATTCAATATTGTCACCGAAAGCCGGCAGAAAGGGCAGAAGGGCACACCAGGACTAGCCAGGCAGACACACTCAGCGAACCAACGCACGAGCCGGGGAAGGCAAAGAAGACCAGCGGGTGCTTTCCCACCGCATGGCGGCGCCAGTAAATGGCTAACACTGTGGCAATATATATCATATTGAGGACGAGGTCTTTTGTTCAATACATGAATCTAAAACGATCGCATCGGACGAGAAAGACAGATCGATTCTCAAATCTCAAGTTGTTGCGCAGAAAACTAACTGGAACACTTCGCCAGTCACTTGCACTTCAGTTTTAAGTTACAAAGCTGCGCCCTTCTGGTGTTTTCTGTGGTCTTAATTCTTATTATCATTCGCTGCATTAAATATCACCAAAAAGTACTAACGCCGTAAAAGGTGAGAAACGAGGAAACAGCGGTCGCCGTTATCCACGCTCTGTCTTGTCGGAGCAATTAAACAACGTCGGGGTGTGCCGCCGAACCACCAACCACGCTACGAAGCTGACGGTGCTGCTCCGCGTGCCCCGTTCGATTCTTGTACTTGTTCGAGGCGCTGCTGAAGAGTGGCGTCCATTGCGGTAAAATCACAAATATGCAGATAAACTAGTAAGCGGGAAAGGCCAGGAGATAGGGACGGAGAGCGCTTGCTTCGACATCTTTTAGTCAGTCGTATGGTAGGCATTCATAGCGCTGCAAGTGATGGTGTTAGCCTATACACTGCTGGAAGATACGTAGCTGACACAGCCTTAGAGTCGTCGCCAAGGCAGTGTCCGATGTCCGCGCTCACTTAGACGCTTGCCAAGGTTCTTACGGTCTTTCGCGGCTCCCGACTGCGCAGACTCGAGGTCAAAGAATGGCCTAAAGAAAAGAGAATGAGTGGTTATTTCAGCAAAAATAATTCGCCAAGTCAACAATTACTTCTGCTTACTCACATGATACATAATTATATTACTAATTACCGAGACCAATACTGCAATTACTAATATCTAAATAAAAATTTAATTTTCGTCATAATATGGTGTGGGTTCTTTTCATGCTTTTCACGATACGGGTCTTTAAAATGGCAGGTGTCCAGGTAGTTACATAAAATGTCACTTGGATTGACTGCTATAAGAGGGATGATGTTTCGCTGAACAGGGGATGGCAGGTTTTTTCCCAGGCGTTTCCAAGATCATCCATTATGCACACTCACGGAGAATCGCTCGCTTGGAGCGGCAAACCTCCCGGAGACCGCTGGTCGAAAGTAGCTCGATGTTGACTGGCGCTTGAAGGACGCATTCCTGAGAACTACCGTCTAAAATGGAGAAGCACTAAAATTAACATAGAACGCAGATGATAACACGCACAGGCCTCGCAGCACGGCTTCACAATCATGATGACAACCGGTATAAGTTCGGGCATATTCTGCAATATTTATGGCGATTTCTGCAGGTCATACTTTAATCGAACTGCGTGCGCACTCATGCAAATATGAAAGCGCGACCGAAAGCTAAAAAAATAGCGTGTAAAGCGAAGTATTCGTACTATATCTTGCACTCAGAGTCAGCTGGTACACCGGGAACACTGATCCGTTGTTTAAGGAAAAACCGGTTTTCATATGATTGTAGGCTAAGATCATTCAAACCTTGATTCTATTTTGGGGTGGTCTGCAGAGTTCTCCGAGCATCACTCCTTCTGGCTTACCTTAAATCACAAGTTCCCTCTCTATTATAGTCAAATGAGCGGCCAGGTGATATCGTACGCCGTAATATTTTATTATATATACTCAGAAAAATTTCTGTGACCAATACGATACTTTTTAATGCGAAATATGAGCGCAGCTCTTTAGGTGTTTAGATTGTTCGACTTACTTCAAGAGTCTAGTGTTTATCCGAATTTGTAAATAATACTTTATGCCAACAGGCACACTGTCACCCTAAAAAAAGAAATATTGGTATATGCTTTGGTTTTAGGGGCTTAACGTCCAAAAGCGACTCAGGCTATGGGGGACGCCGTAGTGAAGGGCTCCGGAAATTTCGGCCACCTGGGGCTCTTTAACGTGCACTGACATCGCACAGTACACGGGTCTCTAGAAAGCTAGAAATACGGCACGGGCTCGCGGACGGCGCAAAACGTCCTTCTTACATAGGGCGCACCGCGTCTGTTCGTAATCACACATACACATAGTATCCAAATAGCAAACTCTCTCTCATCTTCCCTCTGAGGCTCGAGGCGCGATTGGTTAGTCGAGGTGTGAAGTTTCCAGAGGTTTCTAGTTTCTTCTCTTCAACCCTGCGCCACTGCGTGCATATCTACCTATAAACGTTTTCCATCACCACCACCCCAACCACCCCCCCGTGACCACTGTCTTGCACTAAACAGGAACCCCGAGGGCCGCATACTCGTATGCAGGTTCAGTGAACGTGAAGCTCGATCCGCAGTTAAAGCTGCACGACCTCACGGCCCTGGCTAAAATGAAACGAGGAACGGCATCGGGCCGGGACACGATAACCGTGAAACTGCTTGGCAATCTTTCCAAACCCGCCTACGGAACACTCGTCGCTTTCAACAACTCGATATGGCTTCGTGAGGAAACCTTCCCAATGAAATGGACGACCGCCCTGGTGACTTTCATTCCGAAAGCTGGCAAAACCATAAACACAGACAACACCCCCCCCCCCCCCCCCATCTCCCTCACAGCTTGTGCAGGAAAGCTGATGGAGAACATGGTGCCGTAGAGGCTGTCTGTGTTTCTGTAAAACCAAAATCCATCCGCAGACACCATGTTCGGTTCCCGCCCGCACCGGTCCGCGCAGGATGTTCTGCTTGAACTCGACCAAGAAATCCTGAACCCCGTCGAATACCCCCTCCGCGATAAGGCAAACAGGAGTTGCTTTCCCAAGCTTCTGGGACTTTCTGCGGCGCACTTGGGTTGAATTCCTTTCCTGCCGCGCCGTCTTTTGGTGCCCTACGGCGCGTAGGACACTGGCGCCATCTACTAGCGAAACGCAGTGATCTGCGCGCCCTTGTTGGTGTTGTAACTGAAGGAAGAATGGAAAGAAAATTGCACAGGCCTGCCCACTGGCTAGAGCTGAGCCACACTCGCTGCCACGTGCAAACAGAGCGTTGAAAGAGACGTGAGAGGAAAGACTGCAAGAAGAGACGCGCGTAGCAAAACCGCGGCAGCCGAAACGACACCAGTTGCACGAACAAATACCCAGGTCGCCTTATGCGCCAATGTGGCACAGCCGTGTTTATGTTTGTTGGGCGCCCAGTGACGCCAACGACGACGGCGAGGGACGACTCTCAACGCACGAACTGGTGCTCAAGAGCTGCTCTCTAAAATTAAACCACGGTGCACGGTATCACGCTCTACGAAACGGAGGAAGTGCAGCCTAGAAGGTTTCGGATTTTTAAAACTACATGGAAGCATTTGTCAGCTGCGTGTTTCGCACTGTGTTCTGGACCCCGGAAGCAACCTTTGCCGCAGTCTTTCTGTGGTGGCCAGAAATGAGCTTGAAGCCTGCCTGTGCTTCTGATGTTTGTTTGTTTTTTCGCTAATACATTCGCCGTTCTAGGTACACTGAACGTCAGCCATTGGGTCTGATCGTCTGCCTTGTGTTCGAAAACAAGCGAAAAAAAAGATATAAGTGATAATGTCGTTCAATTTTCTGCGCGCTTCTAAAACACCGCGACAACATGTGCTCTAGGAGCTTTGCCTGATATGGCTCACGTCAGCGGCAAATCTACTATTTAAATACAGAGACAGAAACATGATAAAAGGTAAATGTGTGTAATGTAGTCTCAAAAAGAATGACTGATATTTTATTCGACGATAGTTTTTGCTTAACTGTCTCTGATGAATAAATGCCCAGTATGTCTGATAGAATGTTCATCTCCATTCCTCACGATATTTCAGGTTTGTTCAGGGGACAGAGAACGCCTGCAAACGATTCGGCTCAGTGAATTGCAGAATGACTTTAACGTTCAGTAATTGCTTTTCTGCTTGTAGCTTCCTACTGTTGTCGCTATATTAACTTATTAACTGTACATTACTTAGACGGCAAGATAATATACGGATCGTTGGCTGTTCAGCATTGTCAATGATGAAAGGTTTGCAATTTCAAGCTCGAGTTCCATATTGAACGGTGTTCGTGTATTCTAAGAAGTATAGAAAAAATTAGGGTGCCAGCTTATTACTTTTTTAGAATAAGAACCCTTAACCGCCTTAGCCGCGTTTAGGGAACAGGGTGCGTTGACCAAACGCTGTGTGCACCGAACCGAATAATTAAAGGCCCCCACTCTTTAGAGTCCGGCTGCAGTAGTTTCATCGCACATCATTCGTGTAAGGGTCTCTTCTTTTTCTCCTGAGAAGTGATGGTGAACAAAAACCCACTACCGAGCCGCGTGAGTAGAGCTTCCAGTTGCGGTAACAAAGCAATTTAGTAAAGCTGTCGGATTTCTTATTTTTTCCCCGGCGTTGCTCACCGTCGAGCACTTCCGAAATTCCTCGGCGCCTTTCTTTTTTTCTTCCCACCATCCTCCTGTTGTTCGAAACCGAGACGCCGCAGCTCACCTCGGTGCGTTTTCCAAATAGGACTTGGCTGGCGAAGAAGAAAGCAACTCTAGTCTCTTCACATATCTTCCCCCATCTTTCCTCCCCTTCATTTATTTATTTCTTTTCTAGCTTCACGCTGTACAAAACCGGGCGTTTAAGGACCGAAGCAAAGTGCTCTCACTGCTTCGTTCTCTAGTGGGGGAAACTAAATTAGACCATAGTTGGTGCAGTGCCGACTCCAGACACCTGTTTTAACAAACGAACCACCTTCGCTTCCAGAGTTTGGAACTTCTCAATCCGTGCTTTCCGGGATTTCATTTCATGTAATTGTTTCGTTCGCCTTAAGTTCACCGTAGCGCGGCTTGCTCAAGTCTTGGCAGTTCTGTAGTTCAAACGGGAAGGTACCGACACAACCGCGGACGGTATATTTAGAAAATTTAAAGAAAAAGAGGTCTGAGTCAGGCATTTCAGAAAAGAACCCGATAGGCTCATTTCTGTGAAAAATGACCGAAGGTATGTTATTTACAGAAGTGCTGCAACAACACGGACTTCAAGCTAATTTATGAAGTGAATATCGCCTCTGCTTTATACCAACATTCAAGCGCTGTAATGACCGCAGCGCACAAAATGCATGTAAAAGATTACAAAGTGACACTACGAAAGGCAAGCTCTTTTCAAGATAATGAAATTGACGGTGAACTGACGCAATTAGTTACAGGAAATGGTACTTTGTGTGCTTCAGTCATCTCTTCAGTTAGTTAACCTCGACGTCGTTCAATGAAGCGGCATTGGTTTAGAAACGGAAAACAGATGAGGCATTTTCTGCAGTGAATGGACCAAGAATAATTTCTTACATTGTGGTTGGGTTCGCGCAGCCGGTCGTTGAGACAGCGCCCAGTCTTTCCCACATAGTTCGTTCCACTAGACACCGAGACACAATAAACGACTCAATCTTCGAACTGAACTCATGCTGCTTGGTGCTCTATACAACATTGGTTTTGAGAAAAACTAGTGCTTCGTGAGTTTGTAGAGTCTTTTAATCTTCTCTGGAGGAGTGAAAACAACTTCCACGTAGGTATTTTTCGCAGTTTCTTCAGGATTTGGGCTATGATATGAAGGTAAGGAAGCACAGCTACCCTTTTCTTTTCACTGGTTGTCTGCGGGTCATTTTCTTGTGCGATGTCAGTGCATGCTAAGAAAGCTGAGGTGGTCGAAATTACCGGCGCCCTCCACTACGGCGTCGATCACAGCCTGAGTCGCTTTGGGGCGTTTTACCACACAACCTAACTGATCTTTTATCCATGAGATTGCATTCTGCTACCAATGACACGATACGCTTCAACTAACTTGAAGTGTATATCACCAAAAGCGGAACGCTTGCACCAGCAAACCCATCTTATTTTTCAGAGACGATGAAGTGGATTTACTTGACACAATTTTATTGGATGTGCATTGTTAGTTTTTATTGCATGTTTGTAAAGCTTATGCTTTTCATTTTCGTACTTATGTAATTACAGCCGGTCATACGTATAAGAAATGTTTTGATGGAGAATAAAGTCAGGTGAAACCGGGTTAATTGGAGAGACATATGGGGAGGTTTTTGCCCTGCAGTGGGTGTAGTCAGGCTGATGATGATGATAGAACTGATTCCCCAAAACAAATGTTGGTGCGTTTGTGTAGCGCCGTCTTTTCGGGCTAACCTGAGCTATTTATATTAATTGCTGTGGCAGCCACTAGATGGCAGTACATGTAGAAAAATACGTTGTCACTAGTCGTCTCGGCATTGTACTGTGAGTGAATGTGGAGAGATGGACGTCCACCTCGAAAAGCGTGTAAACATACAAATATGTGTCAAGCTTGGCAAGACAGCCACACAGACGTATGAGCTCCTTCGTGACGCGTGTGGCAATGAGTCATTATCGCGGGCGCGAGTTTACGAGTGGCACAAGAGGTTCGTTTCGGGGAGAATATCGGTACGTGGAAGACGACACAAGGCAGGGGCGCCCTTCAACCTCACGGAATGAAAACAATGTGGCTCGGTTCAGGGAACTCGTACAGCAAGATTGCACCGTTACAGTCCGCATGCTATCAGATGCTCTCGACATTAGTAAGACAACATGCCACCAAATTTTGCGTGAGGACTTCGGTAAACGAAAGCTGACCGCCACGCTTGTGCCGCATTCCCTCACACAAGACCAGAAAGACACGCGGGTGTCAGTGAGCGCTGATTTGCTCTCCGAGGCAGAGAAGGGTGCCGCATTTGTCGACAGCAACATTGCTGAAGACGAAACATGGTGTTTTCAACACGATTCTCAAAAAAAGAGGCAGAGCACCGAATAGTGGTCCACAATTAAGCTCTCCGCCGTCGAGAAACTTGAGGTGCGGCGACAGAAGACCAAAACAAAGACGATGCTGATAGCTTTTTTTCGATGCCAGAGGTGTCATACACCACGAGTTCGTCCCACAAGGGCAGACGGTGAATTAGGAGTTTTATATCCGCGTGCTTCAACACATGCGTGATCCACTGCGACGCCATCACCCTGACTTATGGGCATCTGGACAACGGAGCCTTCTCCGCGACAACGAAAGGCCGCACAGTACTCTCAGCGTGACAAAATTTCTCGCCAAGCACAGCATCACTGTACTTCCCAATCCGCCATTCTCGTCTGACCTCTCCTCATGCGATCTCCCATGAGACGTCAAGAAGCGTTGGAAGCTGTGTATAGACTGCAAGGGAGACTATTTCGAAGCGGTGCTGCACAAATGACGTAAATGTTCAACGCATTTTTTTTAATGGACTCAGTCTCGGACCTTTGCGGACAAAGGTTATAAACAGTTCTTTTTATTTTCAAGGATAACTGTACGGGGTCTCAACAACATGAATAACTGCATGAATACAGTCTGCTGCCAAATAACCTTTCTTAAACCGAGCTTGTTATTTTGATTCAGAAGTCCAACGTGGCGCTGCACCTATCAGAATTTACCTTAGGAATAATTTTTTCGAGCAAGAGAGCGTAAGTAAATTCCTTTATCAATGCGAAAGCATCAGATGCCTCATGGACACGAAAACCTGGCGTCACCAAAAACAGTGGCGGCGTTACAAAAATCGCGATTCATCGAAATGGTGTGACGTCATCAAAGACGGCAAAATGCGAAATGTTAGCCAGTAATAGTAACAACTAGTACTTACAACTGCACCGACTGAAAACGAATAGAATATAATTATAATAGAATTGAAATAAAATGAGAAAATTAGAAATTGGAATAGAATTGCGATGCTCTCGCATTACTCGTAAGCAAGTTACTTAAGTGGCCTCGGTAATAATATTTTACCCTTTGACGTCACCGTCCTTGGAAATTAGTATTGCGTTAATATTCTTGAAGTGACGAAGCATCCAGAATACTTTATTGTAATTTTTTCTTTCTTGACTTCACATGCGCACATCCTGGACAATTTTATTGTTACCCTTTGTAAATAGTGTAATATGACCACTCGTGTCCTTTTTTGCTGTCCCCTCCCCTCTTTCATTTCCCTTCTTCATACTGCCTTCTGTCCTTTATTTCCGCTGCCCTAGCTCAGGTGCCGCCGCCACAGTAATGGCAGATGCCGGGGTTAGCAAAAATCTTTTAACTTCCATTTTTATTATTAGTTTTTAATAAACACTTACTACAGAAGCTTTCAAAAACAAAATCTCTATCATCCTTCACAATAACTGCCCTTATTTGATCGTCACTTGCCGTTTTCTTCTTTGCGTTGCCTTCAACACTTTCATCACTTTATCTTCCTTTAGAACCAAAATTTCCACTTCCGAGCCACTTTTTCCCTCGTTTGTGACAAGAGCGTTTTGCACATTTTGCAAACGTGTATGGAATTTATGTGTTGTTTAACAACCCTATCCTGGTTGCTTAACGTACAATGGAGGAACGAAAGTCTCGAGGTGAGGACGCCTGGAGGGCAACACGCAGTCCATAGCTCCGTTGTTAGCCGGTGGGTAAGGTGCGCACTTGTGGAGGTGGAAGTCTAAATCGTTTTTATTCGTCTATAGAGACATTTGTCGCCAGTAGTGCATGTGGTTTCTGCAGATGTATAGCTTACATCCTGCTGTTCTCATGCGAAGGGAAACCTTTCGCGCCGAAAAAAAAACTGTCTCTTCACAATTGCAAGTTTCGTCGCTCTCGTCACCAAGGGCAATTTTATTGGCACTCATTGTGTCAATAAGTAGGCAGCCGATAATTAAGCTGGAGGTATCTGGGAAAAAAATACGTTGTCTTGTCCACCTTTCTTGTGATTGTCTCTTAATTTTGCGCTAACATTTGTACATAGAACTATGCACCAACTAGCCCCGCAACAAGTGTTACTTGAGGAAAAAAAATGAAAGTTTGCTTTTTAACACTACAGCCGCTGTTTGCCTTTCTTAAAAGAAGAGACTCAAGGTCTGCAGCCAATTCGTCGGCCGCATAAAAAAATTCTATTGGCATGTCTCAACATAATTTGATCTACCACTACCATGATTTTGACGCCAACGGATGCAAGTTGCGCCTGTACATCTCCTTCGCAGTTGTTTTAATTGCTTCAAGGACTCGAATTAACTATTATGAGTTCTTTTAAAGGGGGGGGGGGGGGAGGGGGGGCTTGAGGCTCTGCACTATCCGATTTCACGCCCAAAAGTACGTTCTCATTGATTCCAGTGAGTTCACCATGAAAGCCTACCTCATCTTGGCCCTCGTCGTCCTTGGACACCTGAGTCGTAAGTTAGAAGCGTTGAACACTTGAACATGTACAAATGAGCCTACCGAAATGAGGACTGCTTTCATGATTTCTTCAATCAGTGAAGTTTAGGGTCAAAAAGATCTCAGAAAAAGTTTAAAATACATGAAAAGCAAAGAACACTCGACGTTGAGCCCTATTCAAGACAGGACAGAAAGTTTTCGAAACGGCGGAGAAATCAAGAAGCTTAATTATGCTTTTCAACTGGCTGTGTCTGCAACGCCGAACAAAATGAAGTAAACTCATATTTTGTTCGCATGCAAGAAGAAAGTTCAGTTCTACTAATTCATTGTATCACACCGATGTATTCTTGGTAGAAGTAAAGTAACAAGTTTTTAAGCTCTTTTAAGTTTATCAAGCTTTTTAAAGCACATTTTTTTTAAAGTTTCTTAACTCACTGAAATTCTCTCTACTTAACGTGACGGAAGGAAATATGATAGTGGCACACAGCATGATGTCTTCTAAGTAAGGCTTATATGTTAACACTGGAGCTCATTGAAGACAAATCTTGAACCGTTAGTTTAATCATGACGGATGATTGCTACGCTTCACAGCGCTCGCGTGTCTCTATGTGAGAAGAAACTTTTCCTCTATACTTGTTCCTGCTGTTTCTGACACATTAGCCCCTGTATATATTTCCAGCTGTCTAACAGCTGAAAATGTGCAATCGCGTTGACATTCCTTTTCGTACCTAGCCCTCGGCTGTCATTGCCTTTCTTCCCAGATGTCAACGGGTCAGTATAAGGCGATACCAACTAGCCCCCGCTTGATCGCGGGCACCGCCCATCTTGACTTTTTCATGTCCTTTTTCATCGCACTGCAACCTGCTGGAACGGCCTTTCCCACAAGATAACTGGCATCACCTGCCTATGAAGCCTTGTAAACGGTTTAAATAATCACCCCAACAATCTCGTGTACACAATCATAATCAAGCAATATTTGCACTCCCACACCTTGTGGAATAATCCCAAAGTAGGGTGTTTAAGGTAATGAGTAATAAGGTGAAGTACAAGTGGAGTAAATGTTGCTGTCAGGGACAACTGAAATGGCCTGCTTTTCTTAATTGCTTAATTGTATATATATATATATATATATATATATATAAGTTAAAGGAAATGAGGGGCCCGTTTGACAAACCTATGAAGGGAGCCAACAGTCACCGAAACCAAGGTGCATAGGGGAATGTTTTTTATGTGTTGTGCTTATCAGTGGGATATTATAGTACTTAGATTAATAAATCGCTTAAAGAAAATTACTTATAAAGCAGCAGAAAAAACAACCATGCCGCCGGTGGGATCCGAACCCACGACCTCCGAATATCGCGTCCGGTGCTCTTACCAACTGAGCTACGGCGACGGCTGTCCAATCTGCTGCTCTCGTGGGTATTTATGTTTACTGGGTGTAAGCGAGCCTTGAGAGTGTTCACCATAGCCACCCTCGTCCATAGCGGCGGACGTAGCACGTCCTGTAGTACCGCGAGCGTGACGTGGAACGTCATCTAACGGCGAGGGCGGAAACTGTGCGAGAGCCCTCTGAAGCTACCTATGGCATCAAGACTGCCAGAACCGAGACCCTCGAGAACCGAGACTGTTGGCTCCCTTCATAGGTTTGTCAAACGGGCCCCTCATTTCCTTTAACTTATCTGCTAATAGCTTAACGAGGGTCTCGGTTCTGGCAGTCTTGATGCCATAGGTAGCTTCAGAGGGCTCTCGCACAGTTTCCGCCCTCGCCGTTAGATGACGTTCCACGTCACGCTCGCGGTATTACAGGACGTGCTACGTCCGCCGCTATGGTCGAGGGTGGCGCTGGTGAACACTCTCAAGGTTCGCTTACACCCAATGGACATAAATACCCACGAGAGCAGCAGATTGGACAGCCGTCGCCGTAGCTCAGTTGGTAAGAGCACCGGACGCGATATTCGGAGGTCGTGGGTTCGGATCCCACCGGCGGCAGGGTTGTTTTTTCTGCTGCTTTATAAGTAATTTTCTTCAAGCGATTAATTAATCTAAGTACTGTAATATCCCACTGATAAGCACAACACATAAAAAAACATTCCCCTATGCACCTTGGTTTCGGTGACTGTTGGCTCCCTTCATAGGTTTGTCAAACTGGCCCCTCATTTCCTTTAACTTATCTGCTAATAGCTTAACGAGGGTCTCGGTTCTGGCAGTCTTGATGTCATAGGTAGCTTCAGAGGGCTCTCGCACAGTTTCCGCCCTCGCCGTTAGATGACGTTCCACGTCACGCTCGCGGTATTACAGGACGTGCTACGTCCGCCGCTATGGTCGAGGGTGGCGCTGGTGAACACTCTCAAGGCTCGCTTACACCCAATGGACATAAATACCCACGAGAGCAGCAGATTGGACAGCCGTCGCCGTAGCTCAGTTGGTAAGAGCACCGGACGCGATATTCGGAGGTCGTGGGTTCGGATCCCACCGGCGGCATGGTTGTTTTTTCTGCTGCTTTATAAGTAATTTTCTTTAAGCGATTTATTAATCTAAGTACTATAATATCCCACTGATAAGCACAACACATAAAAAACATTCCCCTATGCACCTTGGTTTCGGTGACTGTTGGCTCCCTTCACATATACATACACACACACACACACACACACACACACACACACACACACACACACACACACACATATATATATATATATATATATAAATATATACCGCATACAGTCGTCTCCTGGACGCATGAGCCCTAACCGAAGCCCATATAGCTCTGCTACATCGCCAGTGGCTGGAGACAGCCTTTGTGGATGTGAGGGTTGGACACATGCGCCCTAATCTTAGCTAGCGAAGTTATGTGATCGTTGGCGGACGGGGAACCTATGCGCCTATAGATCGTTTTTGGCGTGTCCTGAAAACCGTTTTCCCCCTACTACATCTAATCGTTTGCTATACTTCTTATTCAGTATGCGAACTGCTACAGCCTTCGCGGCCGTCTCTGACGCTACCATGTCACTTACTCCGTTCGATTAACCTCATGGCCTAGTACCTGCTGTGGTCAAATGTACTCCGTGCTGAGCGTGTGACTATAACTGTTCATTACAGAAATCCATGCCGCAGCTGCGGACAGTCCGAAGAGAACTGTCGAAGGAATGAAAGAACTGCAGCAAAAAATATACGGCGCTCTTATGAACAAACGTGGAGATATCATTGAAGCCGCGAAAGCCCTGAAGACCTCGATGGACACCAACGGGGACGAAACTGAAGAGCAGTTCTTCGGAGCATTGGCAATTGCAGTTATTGCTGCCGTTGCGGGCGGCGCTGCGCAGGCTGGCATAGAAGCGGCCATCCGACACGGCTGAACAGCTGCTAATTTCACTGTTTTTGTTTGAGTTCAATAAAGCCAGTGGGCGTTGGTATTTTGTGTCTTCTTTTACACGCAATCAAGAGTTCATGTTGTTCAGCGCAGCGGTGGCCTAGTCGTTTGAGCATCCGCCTCGCATGCGGGAGATGCGGGGTTCGATCCCCTGTGCCGCTGGGGGCCCACCGGTGACACAGTGGGTACAAGCTTTCCCCTGGTCTGGTGCTCGGCTTATTTAGGGTGAAGTGCTTGGGAAATGGGTCTTCGACCCCACCTTGAGAAAAAGAAAAATACATTGTGCCATGGCGCTCGTTGGCCATAGATGCACTTAGGCCATAAAAATCCATAATCATCATCATCTTTTCATCATCTTTTGGCAAAGAGGGTAGGTCACTCTGTTGTGCTGCGACGTCAGAAGTATCCCCTGTAGCCGTTGTAAAGTTCATGCGTTCTTAACTATCACGCTAGCGATGTGTCTTCATCGCAAGAATCATAATCATCATCAGTTCACCCATAATCATCATCAGTTCATGTTCTTGATATCACAATTGAACTGTGTTTCTGTAAACGAATGGAGATATCTATATGTGAGAAACAGTCCCGTAATTAATAAAATTTTAGGCTGGTTTAAGCGTGACCTGAACCTAATTATACGGGCGAAAGCTCTGTTGAGCATGGTTAGCCTGGCGCCTGCGGCGTAGAGTTGACGCGCTCGGACCGGCGCGCGCTTCATTCATGGAGACTGAGCGACGAGCGCTGGCGTAGCAGCTGTTAAATCCCCGCTAGTCACAGTGGCACCGCAGCGCAGGGTCTCCGAGCGAGCGTAGCTGCGACGCCGCTCCGCCGCGGGTCACGTGGCATGACGTCACAGGACGCACCTCCGCTCCGCCGGCTGAAGGTCAAACGCGCGCCACATTTGACCTTCGGTGTTTGCCTCGAGAAGTAGAGCTTTCGCTCCAAAAACCCCGAGCTTCTCGCCAATATATTTGACCAGTTTTTTAGAAAAATTTTGGTACTCTTCTGAGAAAGGGCACATTTTACCAAAACCGCGAGCTATTCGGCCGTTTCTGTTTGTTCAGGAGTCCAAAGCGTTTGTTACATTAGCCTCAGCCACGTACTTTTTATGTAACAGGCGCATATTGTGTAAGCTTAGCGCGGTTCTAAACTCGGTATTTCACCAGTTTGGAAAGTACTGAGTAGTGTTACGAATACCCACCCGAAGCCTGATTTTCAATGAAAGAGTTCCAAGGACACGCATTATTATCATGGTCAGTGCCATAAGAATTACTGTGAGAAAACAGATCTTTAGTACCTCTTAAACAATGTGGGGCCGCCATAATGACGTCTGCAAAGCTTCTTAGCTTAAGAGCTGACCGGGCCTCTAGCGGGATCGAACAACTTTGAGTTCCAAGCCCGATTTGCTACACATCAGTGTTGACAAGAACACCACTAAACAGTAGCGCGCCTCGATGCACGTCATTGCTGAAGAAAGAGCTTAAACATACAAATGCAAAAAATAAAATAAAATGCAGGTATCGCTGCCACCAACTGTTTGCACAAGCTGCGATGACATCAAGTAATTTTTTTTTATTTTCAGGGTCAGAAAGCCAGGAACAACCTTCCCCAAATAAGCGGGTTTAGTATAATAATAATAATAAATGGTTTTGGGGGGAAAGTAAATGGCACAGTATCTGTCTCATGTATCGGCGGACACTTGAACCCCGCCGTAAGGAGAAGGGATAAAGGAGGAAGTGAAAGAAGGAAGGAATAGGTGCCGTAGTGGAGGGCTCCGGAATAATTTCGACCACCTGGGGATCTTTAACGTACACTGACATCGCACAGCACACGAGCGCCTTAGCGTTTTGCCTCCATAAAAACGCAGCGGTGTAGTATGCGATCTCTGAAATTCAACGTCTCGAAGTGGCAAGTGGGCTCTGAGGCATAAATGAAGTACTTCTAAGAGTGCGGAGAGGAGGAGAAGGATAGCGGGGGAGAGGTTAAGAGGCGATCAATGGCCTCGTGGCTTGGGCTTCCGCTTCTATTAATGGAGGTGGCTCAAGAATTCGCGTTACGCACTCCTAAGAATCTCGTGATATTTGAACTAAAATTTCTAAGCCTTGCGTACGTCTTTTGCTGCCCAACGGGCGTCAGCAGAGCCACAGAAAGCTAAAAAGTCGAATTCTACCTACAAGAAAGATGGGATAAGGCTTCCCTCAGAGCAATTTTCAATCGTGACAGTCAAAGCTGCTTAGAATGTCATAAATTCGGCTTTGGGCAAGCCGCCTTGCGCTACGGCACCTTTCTTCTTTCACTCCGTCCTTTATCGCTCTCCTTAGGGCGCGGTTCAGGTGTCCGCCGAGATGCGAGACAGATACTGCGCCATTTCCTTTCTCCAAAGACCAATTTTCATTTTCAGCCGGCATTTAAGTTTTAATCTAGCAGCGGGTAGTAAATTGATGGAATAAAACTCGAAAATACACCGCCAGGATTGTCTTATCGCTCATGCAGCTGCCCTATACTGCAGAGACCCCTAATATGCCGCAAAAATAAACAGATCCTTTGCTGTTAGGGAGATATCATGTGCGATCGAAATAAATTCTCTATCATATATGCGTATTAAGCTTAAGAAAGTAACCTTCCCATCGAAGGTAGAATACGGCGCGCAACGCAAGAAAATCATTTCAAAACATTGAAAAATACGAATCCCAAAAACGGTTGTCTTTCAGGTGACACTGATATATAATAACTCCATCATAGTTAAGTTCTTTAAAAAATTCGATTCTCTGCCTCTTTCTGGGTGTGCTCAAATTTTACTGGTAAGAAAATCCGCATTTATTGCAGAGAAAACTGGCCTTCAAAATTTTCTCGTCACGTGCTTCGAACTCATGACGTCCAAATTCAAAAGGTCTCCGAGCTCAGCGCTGGCAGGTGAATGGCGGTGCGATATAGCCTCAGGCTTCCGCGTAGAAAAAAACGACAATATGCACGCCAGTTTTCTTATTGTGACTCAGTGGTTACGGCTCTCGCCTACTGAGCCGGAGTACCCGGGTTCGAACCTGACTGCGGCGGCCGCGTTTCGGTGGAGGCGAAATGCAAAAGGCATCCGTGTGCTGTGCGTCTCGCCATGTTCACAGAATGTTCGGCATTTCGAGCATGTAAGAAAATGTCAGATTTACCTCAACCTACACATCGCAAACGATGTGATCACTGCCTTGTCAAACGAATTTCCCGCTTAGCCGTGCTTCGTCGTTGTCAGTAAAATGCTCCACATAGCACACGTGATTAACGAGCTTTTCACCTTAAATCAAGTTAGCTTTCTGAAATACCTATGAAGCTGGCCATGTTTTTTCAAGCCGCACTGCAGACGGTACACCCCGACGCGCAGCACATCAGTGCGCGACATGTGCGCGAGCTTTGCACGAGCACGGAAGAGAGGGGGAATGCGAGGGTGAAAGTAATAATAATAATTGGTTTTGGGGGAAAGGAAATAGCGCAGTATCTGTCCCATATATCGTTGGACACCTGAAACACGCCGTAAGGGGAGGGATAAAGGAGGGAGTGAATGAAGAAAGGAAGAAAATGTGCCGTAGTGGAGGGCTCCGGAATAATTTCGACAACCTGGGGATCTTTAACGTGCACTGACACACGGGCGCCTTAGCGTTTTGCCTCCATAAAAATGCAGCAGATGCGGTCGGGTTCGAACCCGGGTACTCCGGATCAGTAGCCAAGCGCCCTAACCACAGCCACCGCGGCGGGTCGGTGGTGAAAGGAGGAAGCGCGCAGCGGGTATAATAATAAAAAACTGGTTTTGGGGGAAAGGAAATTGCGCAGTAATCTTCGCACATATCGGCGGACACCTGAACCGCGCCGTAAAGAAAGGGATAAAGGAGGGTCTAAGAGAAAAAAGGAGGAAAGAGGTGCCGTCCATAGTGGAGGGCTCCGGGATAATTTCGACCACCTGGGCATCTTTAACGTGCACTGACATCGCACAGCACACGGGCGCCTTAGCGTTTCGCCTCCACCCTCGTTTCTATTTTCCGCCATAGATGGCGCTTCCCATCAGGCGCAGTAGCGCCACTCTGCGGTGCTTTCGGAGCCTACAAGCGGTGTTGAAGCACGTCCTCCAAGTCCTCTGCTCACAACTCTCTCCTCCTGGCAACGGCGGAGGCGCCTCCTCTCTTCGGCATGTTCTCTCCTTGGTGTATGCCCAGGAGTATTCTCTGTCGAGCTCGTCCAATTTTGATCAATGGTCGGTCGCCCGCCGGGCTGAAAAATAGAAGTTTGCTGCGCGCTGACCAGGAACAAACTTTTATTTGTCATATGACGAAGAGGGCAGGGGTAAGGGTTAGAGATCAGGTTTAAAGAGCGCGTGTGCCCTCTAGACGGCGCTAGGTGGCTTGAAGCACACTATGGTACACTGCTAAGGGAACATGCGGTCGCGTGAAGTTGACTTTCCGCGAGGCGCTGCTCCGGAATGTCAAAAAGAATGCCGAGCTCATTATGGTCCGGAGTTTTTTCCGGCATTCAGTCCCCTTGCATGGATCTCATTTTTCACACCCACAACGCATCCATTCTCGCTGCTGAATTGGCTTTTTCCATTCTGTGGTCGCGTTTCGTGCGAAATAATCAACATTTTCTCTGGACTAGATTATCCACGTCTCAGTGCCTTGGTTAATAAGCCGCTCAACGTGCACTGTACGCGTTGAGTGGCATATGAACCAAGTCACTCACACGTGGATAACCTAGTCCGGAAAAAATGTTGCTTATTTCGCACGAAACGCGACCACAGAATGGAAAAAGCCAATTCAGCAGCGAGAATGGATGCGTTGTGGGTGTGAAAAATGAGATCCATGCAAGGGGACTGAATGCCGGAAAAAACTCTGGACCATAATCAGCTCGGCATTCTTCCCGGCTTTCCGCAGCAGCGCCTCGCGGAAAATCAACTTCACGCGACCGTATGTTCCCTTTAACAGTGTACCATACTGTACATGCTTCATTGTGACCTTCAAAGCTCAACCCACAACCCGGAGTTGTACCTCCGGGTCATGGCTGAGCATCGCTCTCTCCCACTGACTGATTTGAGATTTGGAAGCTCATAGGTGATTGGTCCTCTGGGCACTCGAATAGGATGTGTTTAAAATTTGCTTTAGAATTATTTCAGAGTGGGCGCCGGAAATTTTATTCCGCGGGATACATCAGTGAGTAGATATGATTTGAAAATTACCCGTTTGAAGTTGCCGCCAAGAAACCTGCTCTACTTTGGTGAGGGATGCGGAGGAGGGGGGGGGGGGGTATTTGAGTCGATCGTATCGATAGTGAAGGGTGATTTCATGGTAGGTTACCAGGCGCTCCCTCCTGAACCAGGCACATTCATGAGCTCGCGTTTTCCATGGTTGGCAGCTACGAGGGCGATTCAGAAAGTATTTGCTCCAAGGTGATACCTTTATTTGCGTTTGACAGATAGTACCGATACAGGTATCAGTGGAAAACTTGTAATGTCAGCTACAAATGGTGGAGTGATATTTCAACATAGTCCCCAATACGGGCAACATACTTGCGCCAAAGCAAAACAAGATTTTTCATGTCGTCGGTGAAGAATTACGCTGGCTGCCGGCGACAACATTGGCGAACTGGTGCTTCCACCTCCGCGGGACGACTGTAGCGTTGGCCCTTATTATGCTACATAAGTTTGGTTAAGAGCCAAAAGTCGCAGGGTGCAATATCCGGACTATAGGCAGGATGGCGCAGAATGTCTGTGAACCTCAGGCGCTGCAGTTTTGTGGCTTGTGTGCGGACGAGCATCGTCATGGTGCAGAATTGCCTGCTTGCGCGCATCTTTGCGAGTGCGTTGCAATCTGGCCCGCAGTCGCTTTAGGGTGCCAACGTAGCGGTCTGAGTTTACTGTCTCACCGTGTCGCAGAAATTCAGTACGCGCAACCCCATCCAAGACCCAGAAGACAGTAAACAACTTTTCCAGGAGGAGATGGGACAACTTTGAATTTCTTAGGCACAAGAGGTAGTAGTTCTTGCCCACCTCCGCACAGTGCTGACATCAACACAGGCATCCCCGTAAACTGCAGTCAGACGGCGATGAATGTTGATGGGCGCACAACCTTCCGCTGTCAGAAATCCAATTACAACCCGCCGTTTCAACCGGACGTCACCACTGAATGCCATGGATTTCTCGATTACTCTCGAGCGAAAAGAGATAGGAAGGTGAATCAAGTAATTCTACAGCTTAAACATCAATGCATTAATGATAAAGGCTTCATAATGTTTGCAGTACTATTGGCAAAGTAGTGGGCTTGGAGTCATTACTTTCTGAATCGCCCTCGTACATGCTTACACCCATAGAGCTGAAGCCGTTCGGTGGATAATTTGGCTCCTGCCAGGATGGAGAGAGCGGGGGGCATGAAGCCTTCTTTTAGCGAAGTTTCTGATTGCTGCCTTCGAATCACCGAGGATGTATCCAGCCCTGGTGCCGGCCATGGCGAGCGCTAACGAAAGGCAGGCGCTGATTGAACCCGGAACGGAAAGCATGTCACCGAGAACTCCTTTATTCACAGGGTGACATTTGCACTCTCACACACGTCAGCGGATGCAGCTGAACATGCGGCACTCTGGACTGGTGAAGCGCACGTTGCGCAGAACAGACACGTCGCCGTGCGGCAGTGGCGAGAACAGCTTGATCTGACGCAGGTGAGTGTCTTGTCCGTTGAGGTGGTTGGTGAGCACGGTGATCTGCAGGAAAAAAGTGCGCACGGGGCGACCGGACTCGTCCTGAATTGGGATGCGCACCCAGCCCGAAGGCTCCTGCAGGTTTATACCCAGCACCTCGTGCAGGTCGCCGAAGGGGACGCCTGCACGCACAGAAATTCTGAAAAAAAATCGCAAATATAAATATCTTACCAAGCAATTCTTGTTAGTGGTGAAGCAAATGAAAAGGACGCTGTCCATTTCTCTCATTTCCGTGCCCCTGGGCCGTGTGGAACATACGCTATGGTAGTATAGAGCCTAAAAAATAACACCTGTTCGTAACCATATGCCCCGGCCCACAGGTTCCTCTATCACCCCTCATGGAATACCTTACCGGTGGAAATAAAAAACACTAAACCTGTATGTAAATTTAAAAATGAACTAAAAGCGTTAATACTTCACAATAACTGTTAGACAAGCTACCACATTTTAGAATTATAAGGTACTACGTCAGATGTTCACCGGATGATTTTAATATGTGCGCTATTTTCCCTATCGCCAATTTACTGTTCAGTTTTTCGCTTTTTTAGTAATTTCTTAATGTACAAGTAATACTGAATAACTGTATAACTATAGGCACTGTATAACTTCTATTTTCATTATTCTGCTTGGTTGTTGTATATGCCAACTCACCCCTGTACATGATATGTGTGTCGCCGCGGAAATATGTAACGGCACGATTGTTTCACCAGCTTGTTATTATACTACTGCTATGTTTGTATTTATATTAGCATTTTGATTAACAATATAGGAGGCCCCAGTACAGTCGCTGACTACGGGACCTCCTTCTGTATACGTTTATCCAGGCTGTATTTCCTTCTTGTATAAATAAACATGATTCTGATTCTGAAACCATTGAATCACGCCCATGAGCAAAATAGACCGCATATCAGACACGTTTAGCATACCGCGTACCATGTTACCGTTAGAGTTACCGGAGTACCAGGAGCCGCCCACTGCCAGCAGGGCCGGATTAAGAAAGCTGGGGGCACTGGGCTAATGCGCATGCAGGCCCCTTATCAATATACTGACCCCCCTGTCGCCTGCTACGCTACTGGAAATATGCCATGTTTCATTTTAATTCCGCCGAATTAAAAACAACGACGTGCGATCAACGGGATTATTATTACTGTTATTATTATAAGGATAACGACAAAACTTGCTCGAAACGCGTGCTGTTGCAAACACCAACACATGTGTTCACTTTGTGATTAATCTGCTTTCTGTTTCCAGCGAAAGCTAGGCTTTAAGGAAATGTTTAGTGCACTCAAGACGAACAAGAACGTAGAAAAAACAACACAGCTCAGGTGTCGATCCTTCTGAAGCTAGGCTTTGTTTGCATCGCTAAGTTTAATCCCGTGAGGAGACGCATGTTTGTATCCAAAACATTATTAAAATTCAAGCATCAGACTGCAGTAATCGTTATGCACGTTACTCTATAAATATGCAATAGACATGTACAATACTTAAGGCAATACAAACACCGTAAAAACTAGAATACAGATGAAAATTGCCAACTGTAACTGCAAGACACTATTTGGAAATATTTTCGTTAAAGGTAAGACAAGCAAGGACGACACCAAATAAACGTGGCACCATCAAAAACAACAAAAATACAGTTCTTTATACACACGCTAAATATCACAAGAAGAACAAACAAGGGACGAACAACGAAGATTTGCATATCTTGAATTACACTGCTCAGCGTTTCATTGGCAACGTGGAGGCAGAGAGGCGATACAACGAACTTATTGGAACCACTCATGTATAGCGCAAACAATCCTCTGGCATCTTTCGCGCCTTCGCTTTGGCGAAATCAGATATAGTCTGTTCGAAGGATAGATCGCGGAGGAGGTCACTTTCAATGGACATAATAGCAAGCGAATTCACCTTGTCGTCAAGGGGGCTCGAACGAAGGCCATTTTTATGCGTTGCATATTGCAATCACTCAGTTCAGCCCTTGGGCGCGGCCGGGCAGCCACCATTGACCTTTAGCGCAACCACGTGACGTGACGTCACGACAGCCGGAGGAAAAGCTGGGCCCCAACTCGCGCGGTCGCGCGTGGCCGCAGCCACCACCTGACTCCTGCTCCTCCCGCTAGGGGCGCTGCGCCGGCGCGTGACGTCACGGAGGAAAAGCTGGGCCCCAACTCGCGCGGTCGCGCGCGGCCGCAGCCACCACCTGACTCCCGCTCCTCCCGCTAGGGGCGCTGCGCCGGCGCGTGACGTCACGGAGGAAAAGCTGGGCCCCCAACTTGAGCGGTCGCGCGCGGCCGCAGCCACCACCTGACTCCCGCTCCTCCCGCTAGGGGCGCTGCGCTATGATTGACGTCACGGCATATGTATAAAAGAGCTGCGCTCCTTCGCCGGGACAGTCTTATACCCCTGTCACACGGCCATTTCGAAAAAAAGACCGCGCAATATGCAACGTATTCTTGGCTTAACCAAGCTAAGCCTGGCCATTTTTTATGAGCGACAACTTGAAAAACGATCGTTAGGTCTCGCAGTTTGCCATGGGCATGCTTAAGTACATTCGAAAAACAATAGAAAGGTTCGTAAACACATCAATAAGCTTTCTTTCGTGCAGCAGCTTCATTATTCCCAAGGAACTTGTGTCCTGGCACACAGAGTTGTGCAGAAAGTTCGCAAATTGAACGATTTCAGCGGAAAATGCTGGCTACAAATCATTTTTGTAGGTCTTCACCAACTTCTCAGCCTGCTGTGCCACAGAAGCCTCGCTCCCAACTTCTGTCAGCAATTTTAAGAATCCGAACCTTTCGCAGAGTTCAGTGTAGGCAGCTTTTCGCACTCGCAAAGCAGAGCTTAGACTGTCAAGTACAACATTGTAGGTCTCTGCGATAAACTTTTTTCTACCTTTTTATTTTTATTTTTTTATTTGCAAAGTATTTATTTGAAGTGTGTTTCATACACTTCAGGAAGGAGGCCAAAAGGCGTGGTGCCTGACGAGGGCCTTCCTCCCTGGGGGTAAGCAAACTGCACTCGGCACATACACACACAAAATAAACAAATACAATAAATGTAGCGGTCGCCATTACACTTGCTGGCATGTTAAAAGAAAAATAAAGGAAAAACTGTACAACAATGTTAAGGTATCTTCGAAGTTATTAAGATGCGTGCTGTTGGGTTACAGGGAATTATAAAAAGGAAAAAAAATATATACAATCATGTTCACTGTTATCAATTTATAATATGTCACAGGATGTACCGGTTAGTCATGTAGTCAACAGTGCAATCACTTTTCTCTTGTATATTTTTTGAGTTCTGCATTGATGGAGGAGGTCATGAAAATTTCTGTTTTCATTCAAAAAGGTAGTCATCTGATATCTAATCGTTTGGAATCCGTAATTTGTTCTTGATTTTGGTGCTCTCTTTGTCATGTGTCGAAGGGGATATGGGTTTTGCGGTAGTTCTGGTGTTGCACAAAAATTAGTTTCAAGATGAAATCTGTTATATGTTTCCAGTGCTAGCCGAAGAGTTTTTAATTGAAAAATTGTCAGTAACCCCAAGCTGTTCCACCACGAGTTAGTGCTATCCAAGTAGCCTAGATTAGCAATTGCTCGTATGGCCTTTTTCTGTAGTAAAAACAAAGCATTTAAATTAGTCTGTGTTGAGTCTCCCCATATCAGTAAACAATAGTGATGATGTGAATGAATTAAACTGAAATAAAGTTGCTTTTTGAGCCATACTGGCAATAGAAGTCTAAATTTATTTAGAAGGCCCACTGATCGCGAAATTTTTTTTCTTACTTGATTAATATGGTCAGTCCACAACAGGTGTTCATTAAATATAACTCCAAGGAATTTTATTGACTGTACTCGTTGTAAAACATTCGAATTGTATAATATGATTGGCTCATTATCTATGACTTTATTTTTAGCTCTGAACATTACATACTTCGTCTTCGTGATGTTTAGTTCTAACCTGTTGGCCCTCAACCATAATGTAAGGTTTTCTAGCCAGAGATTAGCTCTACATTCTATTGCTTGTAAACTCGCGTCATGAAAGAAAATATTTGTGTCGTCAGCGTATAAAACTGTTTCGGAGGAAGGAAGAATATTAACAATGTCCTTTATGTGAACTAGGAATAGAATAGGACCCAGTATTGAGCCCTGTGGCACACCAGTGCGTATAAGGCCGTGGCTTGAAGGTATGTCGTTAATCGTTGTGAATTGTACTCTGGATGATAAGTAGCTCTGAATAAGATTAAGTGCGGAACCTTGTATCCCATAGAATTGTAATTTGCGCAGTAAAATTTTGTTACAGACCGAGTCGAAGGCTTTTCTAAAGTCTAAGAATAGTCCAAGTGTAAAAATTCTGTTTTCTATATTGTTAATTATTTTATCCTTTATGTGAAGTAAAGCTTTTTCCGTAGATTTCCCTTTCTGAAAGCCATATTGTTCTTTCGCAATAGCTCCGGTCTTAATGAAGTACGAAGTAAGGCGGGTATTGATGACTTGTTCAGCAATTTTTGAGAAGACCGATAAAACGGATATTGGGCGATAATTGTTAGGATCATTATAGCTTCCTGTCTTATGTACCACACAAACTCTTGCTATCTTTAATTTATCTGGAAACCTGCCTTCTTTGAGCATTTGGTTGCATATATGGGACAACAAAGGTGCGATAATATCAGATACGGCTTTCACTACCTCACCCTTGATGTTATCAGCTCCAACGGAGCAGTTATTTTTTAGACGTATTATATACGAAGAGATTTCGGCTGTAGTTGTTGGGGAAAGAAATATCGAAGGCTTTGGTATGCCTTTAAAATATGACATTGGATCAGTGCATGTTGTTTGCGCAGACTGACTTTCACCAACCGTCAGGAAGTGTTCGTTAAACATGTCTGATAAGGGACGACCTCTGAGTGGAACGCCATCTACCACAATCTCTACTGGAGTTGGCTCGGTTCGTTTTGATACTAAATTGTTGTATGACCTCCATATCTGATTAGGGGCAAGTTTATTAGCGAACGCTTTTGCGTAATATTCCTGTTTTGCGGTTTTTAGATCAGTGTTGAGCTTGTTCCTTACAGCTTTATGCAAGTTTAGTATATTGATGTCCTTGTGCTTCAAAAAATCAGCAAAGAGATTGTGTTTTTGCCTTATTCTTTTGTACAGCTCTTTCGTAACCCACGGTTTCTTAGACTTTTTGTACCTAGAGCGGCGGACTAGAGGAAAGGCTTCATAATAGGCATCTTGAAATTTTTTTTTCAAAGACATCGTAACAGCGACTAGGATCTTCTTCATTAAAAACGAGTGACCAGTCCACCTCTGAAATCATGCGTCGAAAGCAATTTATAGTTTCGTCATTAACTTTCCGATAGAAAGTGTTAGCTGCGCTATTAGAAAAAGTTTTCCTCCAATGGGGCAAAAAGACAAAAAATGGAAGATGGCCGCTAACATCGCAGGCCATCACACCCGACTGTACATCATTTGGTAAGAAATCAGTGAAACATAAATCGAGAGCAGTTCTGGTACTTGTGGTAATTCTTGTTGGCAGGTTTATAACATTTGCACAGCTGTAGGAAGACATCATACCAATAAAACTCTTAGAAACTGTATTGTCAGTCAATATATCTATGTTAAAATCACCCAGCACGACAACAGATTGGCTATGTCCTGTAAACGAGTGAAGTACACTGTCAAGCTAGGAAAAAAAGCGTTCAACTTTACCAGACGGGGGTCTATAAACAAGAATTATAATAACACCACAAGATTCGGCAACAAGTACCTCAAAATCACAATCAACAACGGAAAACGACTCTAGGGAGGCGTGTGATACGCCATCACGAAAATACAGAGAGACACCGCCCCCTTTTTTGTTGTCTCTGAACAAAGACACATGAGAATAGTCTTCAAATTGAGCAACGTCAGAGGAATCAGTGAACCAGGTTTCTGTAAATGCTAGAACATCAAATTTATGGTGAAGTAAGTTCAGATAAGCGCCAACGGCATCTCCTTTGTTTCGAAGACTTTGTGAGTTTAAACAAAACATAGAAAGAGGCTTATTTGAATGAGAAGGTAATCCCATTACTGTATCGTTAAATTCATGCATCGCGTAGTAACTGCGGTTTTGTGAAGATGCTTCGTAATCCATACTGCTAGAAAAGATAAAGAAAAAAAAACTAAGTTGATGGACGCTCACGCCTCCGAATCATCACTTTCAGCCTGCTTAGTTTCCTTGATATTACACAGATCTGCCTCACACGAAATCCGCAGAATTGGTTCACCTGGGCCCTTGCGGACCATCACCTTTCCATTCTTTTGCCACGTGAAGCAGTAACCCATCTGCTGTGCCCTTGTGCGTGCCAGCCACAAAAGATGCTTGTTTCGACTGGTAAGGTTATCGTAGAAGCGGACTTCTGATTCACTGTCAACCAGTTGCTTATTCTTGCTCTTCCAGTTCTCTCTTGTTTTTCGAGAAACGAACCGCACTAGAATGGGAGCCTTTCGACCTTTTCTTGTGGAAAGACGGTGAATGCCATCAATGTAGCGCACTATCGCTTTTTCCGTCCGGGTGCTTACTTAAAGCGATGCGTTTGCCCTCATCCTGATAACGTTGATTGGTACTTAGCGTGCGTGCTCTCTCTTCGAAGCTATCAAAGAGAGGCCGCAAAGAATTAACAAAGCCTTCTAGAGAGCTCAGCAGGTCTACAGCAGTTGAAATGTCTAGGCCTGGTTTCTGAAGTGCTACGCTCATTTTGCCAAAGCACCCCAAGATTTCACTCCAGAAAATCGCCGTGAATGCAGTCTCTAGTTCTGCCATTTTCTTGAAGAGAGAGTGCGCTTCGTTCCTAGTGTCACCGTTTTCTCCCTCCGTCTTTGATATAGCTTCAAGGCAATACAAGGCTGCATTGAAATTTTTCGGAATGGTCTTACATGATTCAGCGTGTCTTGACCACCTGGTCTCAGAGAGACTTTTCAAAACAAGCTGCTTGCCAGTTCCGCCCATGCTGTCCTAAAAATACCTCCATCGCTTAGTTGAGGCTGCAAAGAATACATACAGTCTCTGAATTACAGAGAAAAATTTGAGTGCCTCAAGGCAACTGTTAACGCTACACGCGCCAACTAAGTTCAGTGGATGACCAGCACACGGGACGTAGACTGCCAATTCGTTCAGGTGTTTGGTTTGAGCTTGCAGTCCTTTGTATTTTGCTGACATATTACTCGCATTATCATGAGCTTGGCCCCTACAATCATCAATTGAGATGCCGTTGATCGTCAAGACGGACATCGCGGTATCGAAAAGATACAAGCCGGTATGTGATTCGATTGCAACAAATCCAAAAAAGCCTTCGTACACTTTCCGATTTAAATAGTATCGTAAAACAACTGACAGCTGATCAACGTGAGTAAGGTCTGGAGTCGAATCAACAATTAAAGAGAAGTATTTTGCACGTTTCACTTCGTCAACGAGACGTTCCTTGACAGCCTTTGCCATATGCTCGATAAATTCATCACAGATGGTTTTTGACAGAAACGATGGGTGACCTTTTCCTTTATTTCCGTAGCGTTTGGTGTGCTCCTCTAGAAAGGGATCAAACTTGGAAATGGCCTCAAGCACTCCCATATAATTGTCATTTCTCGGTGAACCAAAAATCTTCTCACTGCCCCTAAACGCTAGGTTGCGCTCAGCTAGAAGCTTAACTACAACGACTATGCGCTTCAACACCTCTGTCCAGTGAGCGGTCTAAGTGACAAGATGCTTAACCAGCTCCTTGTCAATTGTGCTGCCCGAGTTAGAGCAGGCGAGCCATGCTACCACGCAGTTCCGGTGCTTGACGCTATTTTCATGTGCGCAAACCTTTTCTTCTGCTCTTTTCCAATAAGAAAAGCCGTGGGTGGTGAAAGCACTGGGGTTGCTTCAAAATCAAAAAAAGTTTGCACATGAAACAGTAAACGGAACCTTTGCACTCCGAGTACATTAACCAGTGTCGCTCGTACGCCTCCCCATTTACAGCCTTTCGCACGAAAAGATGAGGTGACCTATAGTGTTTCTGAGTTTTTGTATTGTCTTTCGGAAGACGGAAAATTTTCTGCCCGATTTTGAAAATACAATGGCCCTTTCTCAAAGCATACACTCCGACAGCTGTCAGTAATAACGTCCGGCCACTTAGCAGGGTCACTTCGGAGAATCTCGCAACATGCCTCTCGCTGCGGGGGTGTCTGTACTTCTCTGTTGCCGCAACGAGAAGCCGCCTCATTCGTCCTCTCGAGGCACACTTTGTGGGTGGGAATGTGATTATTTGAAGTCAAACTAACAGGAAACAAGTGAGTCGGTTCTTGGAGTCTTGTTTCCTGGCGCTCGTCAGCAGAAGGAGGCTCATCGGGGAGGTTTGACACCTGTTGATCAGCAGTAGTAGAAATCGGGCGTGGCGGACCGGACACGTGGAGCTCTGTGCCAGGGCCCGGCCGAGTAGCATAGACGTTGCTGACTCAGGAACAGGACAGGCCTCAGTTAGCGTCGGTTGCTCAGAAATATGAACGACCGAGGTTTGCACCGTTTTCACAGGACCCAGACAACCAAGATGAGTCAAACCTTGCTTCTTGCCAGGAAACCGTGGTGAAGGAGTTGGCAAGTCCTCCCCAGAAGCACAGTCGGTACTACTGGGAGTTTGGCACGGTCTCTGGGTAGAGCGATCATACGAACGAAGGGGAGAGGGCGACTCCTAGCGCGGGCGAAATTACGCGCCCTCCGTCACCTCTGAGTCACCATTTTCTACTTCTTCCTGGAAAGTTCGGCGGCCAGTCTGACCTACTTTTTCCATTAAGTCCGCGCGAGGGTGCGCAGCCACCAGGCAGGAATGGGCCCTGGAGATAGGCCTTTGTGTCCAGCTCTCCAACTTCCCCCTTCACTCTTCCACTACCCTAGCCCGAACAGTGAACATTCCATGCCCCGTGGCACGCGGACTAAAGCACGTGTGACGTCTTCTTTCCTTTCGTGCTATAGACTCTGCCATCAGACTCATCCTCCCCCGCCCAAATTACCATCACGGTAAAGAAAGGTCGAATGGGAGGCACTGTGGGGTACTGCAGCACATCCTTTCTATGAGAAGGACAGCGGAGGAACTATTTGACAGGTGGAGGGCGGCGTGGTGGTGACGACCCACATTGCATGTTTTAGGTGTTTCCCCCTTGCCCCTCCTCTCCAGACAGCACTGGACAGACGGACTGACAGGAAACCACGAAAACTCTTCCAAGCAAACGCACCTCGCTTTCGCAAGAAAGAGTGCCCCGCCGGGGTAGCGGGGGATTCCTGTTTTTGCAGCTCTAGGTCTGCCCAAATTATCCGGCTCAACGCATGCTGTTACATTAGGCGGGGGGCCCCGTCTGCTCGTTCTGGTTTTCTCGCTTCATACATGTCGCTCGAAGTTCCGTTGCCCATGGTTCATATACGAAGCAGGTTAGAATAAATGGGCCCCCTTATCCTACTGTCCGAGGTGAGGCCCTGGGCTGCAGCCCCCTTAGACCCCCCCTTAATCCAGTGCTGACTGCCAGTGAGCGCGCCATGATTGGTCCCGTTGGGGGAGGCGTGCGTGCAGCTGCCGGGTAGGTGGCGCCATCTGGCGTCGTCGAGGCAATCTGCGCGTGCTCGGCGGCGGCGGGCGGGCTCCCGGTACTCCGGTGACGCTAACGGTAACACTGTATGCTAGACGTGTCTAATATTTCACTCTATTATACAAGTGAGAGGCGTCAAACTTCCTCCGCCTACTCCTTTCGCCCAACGAAATGATTTTTGTTAATGTAACGATAAAAGCGTTATAACATCTCAGATAACACGCCGGTGCGCAAAGGGCTCGACGATACAGTGCGTCCCTGCGAACCTCATTGGTTTCCGCGTGACTCCGGTGGAAGTTTATCGAAGGTGCCATTAACGATCGACGGATTAGTTCCTTGTCGTGCGCGGAGGCATAACAAGCGGGGGTCATGAATGTGGGTGAAGCTTCACTGCAGACTTGTTTATTCAACCATGTCATTTATTCTGGTCTTCATTGCAATTGCAAGCCGTAGTTTTGCTGAACGATACGCTGTGGAAAGCGTAAAATAAAAAAAAATGTCCGGGTTTTAACTTGGTTAAACCTATTACCGTGCGATAGCATTCCCAAATCGCCAAGGTCAAATTTTCGGCAATGGCCCTGGCCAAATGTGGAGGTCGCCATTGTGTAGGGCATACTCAATTACGGTTGGACATCGATTTGGGTACCAAATGCCCAGGGCCAAATTTCGGGGGTGGGCCAAATTTTGGGGCTGGTCCGGGCCAAATTTCGAGGTCAACATCGCGTTGGGCGCGGTCAAATTCGGGGGCGGCCAGACCACATTTGGAGGTAACTGTGTGTTAGGCTTTTCTTTAACTTAACATTTACGAATATCCCTCAAAAGTATGCAACACCTGTATCTTACCTGTACTCACCTATGGGGCAGAAACGTGGAGGCTTACGAAAAGGGTTCAGTTAAGTTAAGGACAACGCAGCGAGCTATGGGGAGAAAAATGATAAGTGTAACTTCAAAAGACCTGAAGCAGACGGAGTGGATGAGGGAACAAACGAGTGTTAATGACATCCTAGTCGAAATCAAGAGGAAGAAATGGGCTTGGGCAGGGCATGTAATGCGACTGCAAGATAACCGCTTGTCCTAAAGGGTAACGGAGTGGATTCCAAGAGAAGGCAAGCGTAGCAGGGGGCGGCAGAAGGTTAGGCGGGCGGATGAGATTGAGAAGTCTGTGGGCATACGGTGGGCGCAGCTTGCAAATGACAGGGTTAATTGGAGATACATGGGAGAGGCCTTTTGCCTGCAGTTGGCGTAGTCAGGCTGATGATGATGATGATGACAAATTGAACATTAATTTACTTTCTTCAGAGCACGGGTCTCTCTTCGTTAACCAATGCGTGTTCGTCTTTCCACTTATTCGACTAATGCACTTGCTGTGCGCGAATAATACATATTCGGATATTCGGAGAAATACGTTATGTGCAACTGCTCGCAACAGCCTTCTCAAGGCACGCAGTGCAATTTTCGATGCATGACTAAACGCAGCGCATATTTGAAAAATGGAAGGCCTGATGCCAGCATAAGCTCGACACATCTGTGACAATAGAAGGTGCGAAGCTGTCAGAAAATTCGGCGCATTTTCGAAGAAAAAAAACTGGCGCTGCGTCTAAGCAATCGCGCCCGCGCGCGGTAAAAAAAAAACAGCGGGGAAGGACCCCCGGAGAGTGCGTAGCTTTGCGTACTGCTGCAACTCAGCTCGCCGGCGTCGATTTTTCTCGAATGTTTGAGAAGTTTTTGCTTGTTGTCGACGGAAAGGGAGTAACCTTGTGCGCGCCAAATTGATACCCTCCCCCCTTCGTCCGGCGCCGATGACTCAGCGTGCCGCGAATGACCTAGATTGTTCTAGAAGGTGGTTTCCGCTCTCGACCAATGGGGTCGCGCGCCCGCCGAAAGGAGGAGTTTGTGCAGTTGAAGCTGTATGTGCGCGCCTGCCTTGGCGCGAAGAACAGACGCGGTGTGCGCCTATAAATGAGGGGCTGCAACCGCTGCCTGTTAGCCCGAGCCGCCGTTTAAGCTTGCGAGAAGCGCGCCCGCTCGACTCCCGGGAGAACACCACTCGACCAGCCCGGACCAGCGAGGCAACGTGCGCCAACCTGCGGGACGGCCCCGTCGAGCTCCTCAGGTCGTCGGACTGTCGCAGTGCCCGGTGAACAAATTGTGTTTTCATTATTTGTCTCTATTTGCGTTAGAGCACTTTAGGTGCAAATATTTTGTTGAATTGTATCTCTCTCTATTGTGACTTTGCATGAGTTGCATTGTATTTGTGAATCACTTGTGCTCGTACGAGTGATTATAAATTCCTCTGTATCGTCTCTTAGCTGTATAAACTTGGTTTTGTTTTGCGAACCTTTGGCTACGACCCATTCTCTGGCTTGCGACCGGCGAAAGCTGGGCACCAAACGACCAACCCCCTTGTCACTCGGTAGCTGGTCTCCGGCTGAGCTTGCCACGCTGAGTCGAGGGCGTCTCCTTTGTGACCGAGACCACTACCCCCACACGCTCTAAGGGTGTCTGGGAACGCACGCAAGAGTTCGCGAAGTGGTGACAGAAACCCTTTGCTTTCGATAAGCTGGTAAGCTCGATTGAAAGCGTTTCTACGGGGCCTGCCACGGCGGCTCAGTGGTTCGCGCTCAGAGCCGGCGGACCCAGGTTCAACCCTCACCACGGCGGCCGCGATTCGGTGGAGGCGGAATACAGAACGCGGCCGTGTGCTAAGATATGACAGCGCACGTAAAGCATCCCCAGGTGATCCGAATTTTGAAGCGACATGCTTCACTACGCTAGCTAAAGCAGTCTTCGGGTAGGCAGCACAACGACCTTGAACGACCTTCAGCCCAAGCAAGAATAGCCATGTATAACCATATGTGATACAGTTATGGCGTCGACCCCATGACCCCTGACCTTTAGTTGACCTTTGACACTGGGTAATCTTTGGGTTGACCTTTGACCTTAAGAACATCCGATGGGGCGATGTAAAGCCACGTGATGACATCCGATGGGGGTGTCGTAAGACCATGTGATACCACGTCATAGCCACGTGGTCGTGAGGGTACATAAAGAACGGCGGTCGCGAGCGTGTAGCGAAGCTGCCATGGACGAGCCTCAGACGCTTAGCAAGGGCGCTTGCTCTTCGCTGAATTCCAGGGTTAGCCAAGTTAAGCCACTGGCAAAACGCTAAGGCGCCCGTGTGCTGTGCGATGTCAGTGCACGTTAAAGATCCCCAGGTGGTCGAAATTATTCCGGAGCCCTCCATTACGGCACCTCTTTCTTCCTTTCTTCTTTCACTCCCTCCTCTATCCCTTACCTTACGGCGCGGTTCAGGTGTCCGCCAATATGTGAGACAGATACTGCGCCATTTCCTTTCCCCAAAAACCAATTATTTTTTTCCAGTGGCCTCTACTACGGCACCTTTCTTTCTTCTCGCACTCTCTCCTTCATCCTTTCAGCGCTACTGAGGTGTCCACCAAGAAGTGAGACAAATCGCAAATTGCTGCAGCGGAGGGAGCTGCAGTGCTCGGATCTAAGTCCACAGAGGTTCGCACACGGTTCCAGTAAACATCTGCCGAGAGCGAGAGAAGGCTTTTTGTGGCAGTGCAGCCGAGGCTAGGCAGGAAAGGAAAGGAGGCGGGCCTTTGCACCCGTTCCGTGCGGACTGAGATGTTCGTTACTCATGCTGGAGGTGCGGAGGAGCCAAGAGGGGAAGTTGGAGAGACGGTGCGGGGTAGTGCGCTCCCCACGGCACTGGCACGGGGAAAAAGGCCCGTCTCCTTCGGGCGAGGAGGACATCGAAACGCCTCCTCTCTGGGCTGTTGCAAACTGGTTCTGCTGCTGCTTGCACCGTGCTAGCGGCAAGTGCACACAACAGACCCACGAGCAATGTGACGACGACCAGGTAGCCCCAGATGAAAATGTCTGTGTACATTGTCAGCGCTGCTCTCAACTACTGCCCCAAGGTAAGGAAACGCCACCGCTGTGCGGGATTTCTGCCGCGCAGACAAGCTGACTTGAAGGTTTTAACGCGAAAGCGTTAAGGAGCTCGTGTCGCACAAAAGCCGGTGTCGTCGGCGTCTTCAGCCGTGAGCGAAAAATGGCGCATTTCGGTGGACACCTGAACCACGCCGTAAGGGGATTTTAACGCGACAGCGTTAACGATTGATTGATCTATTGATTGGTTGATTGATGGTTTATTGATTGATTAAATGATGGCTGGATTGATTGATCGATCACCGATTGACTGATCGATCGATTTTTCCTTCCCTTAAGGCGCGATCGGGGTGTCCAGTGAGAAATGTGAGACAGGCGTCATTTCCTTTCCTTAAAAGCAATTGTTCATTTCATTTTCCTTCCCTTACGGCCCGGTTCGGGTGTCCACCGAGATACGTGAGACAGGCGTCCTTTCCTTAAATTGTCCAACGGGCCACGCGTCGCGCCGAACGGGCGATGGCGTTCCGTGTACCCCTCGGCAACGCTGCGACACGCTGTCGCGTCTCACTCTTGAGGACGAAGCTTGTAACCCGGACGTAGCGTTGTTCTGGGCTCCCTAAGCTCCACTTGCGCTCAGTTCCGGCTTAGTGCAAAAAAAAAAAAATGGTGGGGACACGTAAGCTCCGCCTTAAGGGTATGACGCGATAGGGTAGCGAGTTGATTCCCATGTATGCAGAATTCTATACTTTACAATAAAAGATCCCTGGGAGTCATCATACTCCTCCTGGCGCTGTGGTGCAGCGGTTAAGTGATGCACCACTGCTCTGCGATGACAGGTTCTTCCAGCGCTGGGTTTCGTACGACCCACGTTACACTTCCCGAGCGACGAGTCATTAATTTGAACTGCCACCTCCCACGGTGGGCAGTGTGCTCACTGTCCGGTGTACAGGTTGTGATGACGTCGAAAGATCACGTGACCTAGATGGCCCTCCTGCCTCCTAGGTTGCTTCTCTGGGCACCACCTGCCAGAGTCATGCTCGTGATTTTTCGCTCACTACGCTGACAACGCCGGATTCCCTGAGAAACAACCTTTAACGCTCTCGCGTTAAAAAAAAAAAGCCCTGCTTATCCTCACGCTGCCGGGAGTTCGAAAAAAAGATTTTTTCTTTGCTTACAAACCGAGCTGGCACAGTCTTCTCGATGGCTACAAGATAAAAACCACCAGACTGGTAATTATAAAGTCAATTAGTAAATATCAAATATTAGCAAGCGATTTGCATTATTTTATTAACTGATGTTCTTCGCAGTTCACGACTGGTTCCGCAAAAAAATAATGTTATTTCTGCTTGAGCCATCCTAACTATAAATTTTTTAAAGTGCTCGGTACAAAACTTAAAACATCGGCACAGACCAAACGCGGATGTTAAAGTCACAGACGCCGACCACACAGCTACCATAGCCGATTGAGCTCGCAACTCATTGATAAATAAATAGCACACACCTACACAATACCCAACCTTGGCTAAAATAGCACAAGGAGCCCGATGAGGCGTTTTCGGAACACTTCCGGTTCGGTGACGTCGATTCCGATTTAGTGACGTCACGTTGTGTGTGCCAACACACTGGCTTAGCCTGTTGCTGAGTCATAACCATGACTCCTCATGACCGCTTGATATGCCTGGCCACGAGACATCGTCCACTCCGACACACGGACCATATGTACCTTCTGTATCGCTTAATCGACCTTTCATCGATTAGTCGTGTAAAGTTATGACATGTCATGCTTAGTCATACCCACACCGCACGCATACACATAACCACCCCTGCAT
>JARKHS020035182.1:0-10426 GCA_030143305.2 Amblyomma americanum | reverse complement strand
TATGAAGCTGTTTAAGGACGCTGCTGCGCAGGTGTTGAGGGACCACGAGCAAGAGGTCAGCGCCGTCAGGCCGCATATTGCGCCGGTAGAGGACGTTCTCATGGAGCACAAACGGGGCGAGGGACGCATCACAGCGGTTGGCAGTGAGGCGGTCGATGAGGGAACGTAGCGACGAATCCAAGCGCTGTTCTTGCGCAATGTTGCGGAAGGCCGAGATGGATAAGACGCAGGCGTCAGCCTCGCATTCGTTGGAGGAAGGCGGATCGACAGGGTAACGGGACAAGCAATCCGCATCCTGGTGCAAGCGGCCGGACTTGTGGACGACACAAAATGTGTACTCTTGAAGGCGAAGAGCCCAGCGCCCCAGCCGGCCAATAGGGTCTTCGAGCGAAGAAAGCCAGCATAAGGCGTGGTGATCCGTGATAACAGAGAAAGGGTGCCCAAACAAGTAAGGGCGGAATTTTGCAATAGCCCAAACCAGAGCGAGGCATTCCCGCTCGGTGATAGAATAGTTGCGCTCTGACACAGAAAGGAGACGGCTGGCGTACGCAATAACGCGAAGCTTGTTGCGTTGCCGCTGAGCAAGTAGGGCACCAATGCCATGGCCGCTCACATCGGTCCGAAGTTCCGTAGGGGCTGAAGGATCAAAGTGCGCCAACACAGGTGGAGCAGTGAGGGCACTGATAAGGGCTCTGAAGGCGTCAGCTTGGGGGGGTCCCCAAGAGAACGAGATGTCCTTCTTGAGGAGTGTGGTAAGAGGTCGGGCTATTTCCGCAAAGTTCTGGATGAACCGGCGGAAATAGGAACATAGGCCGAGAAAGCTGCGCACATCACCGGAGGAGCGCGGAGTAGGAAATGAACGCACGGCGCGGACTTTGTCGGGGTCGGGTTGGATCCCAGCAGAATCGACCAAGTGGCCAAGGACCTTGAGCTGACGGCGGCCGAAGGTACATTTCTTCGAGTTCAGCTGAAGACCAGCGCGGCGGAAGACGGCAAGGATGGCTGAAAGGCGATGCAGGTGGCTTTGGAATGTGGACGAAAAAACAATCACGTCATCTAGGTAGCAGAGGCATGTCATCCACTTAAAACCGCGCAGTAGGGAGTCCATCATGCGCTCGAAGGTCGCAGGGGCATTGCACAGGCCGAAAGGCATGACTTTAAATTGGTACAGGCCGTCCGGGGTGACAAAGGCGGTTTTCTCCCGATCCCGTTCATCCACAGCGATCTGCCAGTACCCTGAGCGAAGATCGATGGAGGAAAAGTAACTGGCGCCGTGCAAGCAGTCGAGAGCGTCGTCAATTCGGGGCAAAGGGTAGACGTCTTTCTTTGTGACGGCATTCAGATGGCGGTAATCGACGCAGAATCGCCAGGTTTGATCTTTCTTTTTAACAAGCACGACAGGGGACGCCCAAGGACTACTCGAAGGCTCGATGATGTTGCGGGCCAGCATCTTGTCCACCTCTGCCTGAATAACACGGCGCTCTGCGAGGGAGACCCTATAGGGCTGTCCGTGAATAGGGCGGGCTTCGCCGGTGTCAATGTGGTGGGCGACAACAGAGGTTTGACCCAAGGGACGGTCCCCAAAGTCAAAAATATCACTGTAGGAGGACAAAAGGCTGTGAAGAGCTGTAGAATCAGCAGAGGGCAGATCTGCCGCGATCATCCGGGAAATAGAGTCCTCACGGGAGGGTTGTGATGTAGGGACATTGGAGACGGCAGTCGTCGGGTCAGGAGCCAGGACAGAAACTGTGCAATCGGTCAATGGGGACAGATCAGCAAGGGAAATGCCGGTCGGAAGTACCTGAGGGGACAGGCTGAAGTTGAGGACAGGGAGGCAGGTGCAGTTGTTGGTGATGTGGACAATGGTGTGGGGAAAGAGGACATTACGATTCAGAATCACAGCGGTGATAGGGCAGGCGACATAGTCTCCATCAGGGACGGGAGGAGAAGGCGACAGAGGGATGTAGACAGCAGTTTGTGGTGGGAGACGAGCAAACTCGGTGGATTGAAGGCGAGGTGAGCTGGTGGAGTCGTCATTGCACAGGGGCAGATCCAATCGAAGAAGGCCTGAGGAACAGTCAATAAGAGCTGAATGGGTGGTTAAAAAGTCAAGGCCAAGGATTATGTCCTGAGGGCACCGGGTCAGGACGGTGAACAGAACGGGTATATGACGCCCGGCAATGCTGACTCTCGCAGTGCACATTCCAATCACGGCAGCGGGGCTGCCATCGGCGACGCGAACCGTGGACATGGCGGCAGGCGTTACAATTTTCTTCAGACGGCGGCGCAAAGAAGAGCTCAGGACAGACACTTGGGCGCCAGTATCAATGAGGGCAAGGACCGGGACACCATCCACAAGAACATTCAAGAGATTACGTTGGACAGCGGGGGTCAAGAGAGGATTTTCAGGCCGGGTCAATGATGCAGCGTCACTTCCGGGGGCTGCATCGGCTAGTTTTCCGAGAAATGGCGGGAGGTCGAAGGAGAAGGGCTGCGGCATGTGGGAGGAGAACGGGAGCGGCGGTTTAATGGGGAAGGTGAGCGGCTGGACCCACGAGCGTGCGGAGCGGGCTCGTCAGGGAGCGGATCGGGTCGTGGTGTGAAGCGGTGCGGGCCGTAGTCGTTGCGGCGGTCGACAAAGGAGTAGGGGCGAGGTGGCGGGGACCAACGGCTGCGGCAGTGACGGGAGATGTGTCCGACACGAGAGCAGGTAAAACAGATCGGCCTGTCATCAGAGGTACACCATTCGGCAGGATTGCGATATCGGTACCGAGGCGAGAAGCTGCGACTGTAAGTGGCCGCTGCGATCACTGGAGGGCCCGGCTGGCATGAGCGTTCTCCACGACGCGAGGAGAAGGGATGGCCAAGTTCGCAACCTCCTGGCGAACGACGGCTTGGATGAGGGCCAAGGTGTTGTCTGGCAGTGGCAAGGAAGAAACAGCGGGCGTCATCGCCTCCAGTTCGCGGCGCACGATACGGGTTAAGTTAGCCGGGTCGGAAGGCTGCCGCAATGTTGGCAGATCTTCACAGGAGGAGCTAGCAGCAGTGTTCGGCAGCCGGTCAAAACGGTGAGAAATGCGCCGATGTTTGGCTTGCTCGAAACGACGGCACACCTCAAGAACAGAAGCGACCGTGGAACAGTCTTTGCATAGAAGCAGATTAAAGGCATCGTCGGCAATGCCTTTCAGTATGTGGCCAACTCGATCTGCTTCGGACATGTCTTTATCAACTTTACGGCACAAGGCGAGGCCGACTTGTATGTAGGCTATGTATGGCTCGGAGGAAGTTTGGACGCAGGACGCGAGTGCCTTCTTGGCGGCGAGTTGGCGGCCGATGGGTTTTCCGAAGAGGTCGCGGAGCTTCTGCTTACATATGTCCCATGAGGTCAAGTCATATTCGTGGGTTTCGAACCACACTCTCGCGGTGCCGGTCAGGTAAAATATCACATTATCGAGCAGCAGCGTTGGATCCCACCTGTTGTGCGTGCTGACGCGTTCGTAAAGGGCCAGCCAGTCGTCCACATCAATGTCGTCTGTGCCACAGAACGTGCCCGGTTCGCGGTGGTGGGCGACGATGACCGCTGGCGGTGTTGACGGAGAGGGAGATGGCTCGGACTCGGTAGACATGTTGGCGAGACGGCGGCCACGACGGAGAGCCAGCTTGAGGTCGGGGATCGAATTTAGCAACCTCCACCAAATGATACGTGGCGGCTAGAAGCAGCAGTAGAAAGAGCAGGGGTAACCTGCTACGCAAGGAACCGATGGCTTGGAGTAGACTCTCAGCACACAAGCGCGCACCTCAGCGTCGTCTTCGTTACCAACCACTTCGTCGTCCTCCCAGCGTCCGTAGCAGTATGTTCCACATCACTTTCATCACAGTGGCTGAGTGATCATCATCATTAGCCTGACTACGCCCACTGCAGGGCAAAGGCCTCTCCCGTGTCTCTCCAATTAACCTTGTCCTTTGCCAGCTGGGACCACCATATGCCTGCAAACTTAGCCCTTTTTGAAAAGCTCAGCATACCGATCATAATGTTTAAAGCAGCAACCGCAGCCCAAAAAGAGTGCCATGACACAAGGAAATGTTAAAGACCCTTTTTTTCCTCAGCAAGGCCACAGGATTGTGCCCTTTGGGAAATTGGTGAGTAGGCAGCATCACAGGGGTACACCAGGCACCTCCCGCAAATGGCCACCGCAGCTTATCTAGACTCTCCTATCTCTCTCTCTCCCTTTCTGTGTGCGTGTGTGCGTGTGCGTGTGTGCATGCACATGCGTGCGTGCCTGTCGACACTCGATAATACTCATAAAAGATGACGTACTCATGCAGCTTTGCAGCTGGCGTTTAAATTAATGATTGGTTGCACGAGGTTGCTCAGCAAGAGCAACCTGGATCGCACAAATCCCACCTAGGGACCTATGAATGTTAAGTAGAGAAAGCCCAATTCTGCATATATGGGTATTAACCAATTAGCTGTCGCGTCATACCCTTAAAGGGGCTCTGAAACACCTTCTGAGGAGAGGACATCAACTTGCTCAATCATTGCACTGTGTTGTCACGAACGCCTGCGCCAAATAATACACTTCTACAAGCAGCAGAGAACCCACAATCGCGCGCGAAAGTTGGCGAGCCCTTTCCGGTGACTTTCTCATACTCGCACCCTCCTCCGTCGCTCTCATCTACGTATACTTGTTGAGGGATGGCTATTGGTAAGATTCTTTCAGACGTTGGGCAGCTGCCAAGGGCGCGGCCAATAAGCCACGTTGCTCCGGCGGGTCAGGAAGCTCTCCCCCGGAGGTGGGGCCGGCAGAGGAGTGCGCCAACCTTCCAATGTGCAACAAAAAGTGACGAGAGGAAAGGAAAAGGCACGAAGACGCTTAAATTCAAAATTTGACTACAGATAACTCTGCTTCTACAAAGTGCATTAAAAAATTCTTCTTGGACAATATTCGTGAAGTGGTGTGCTTTAACATTCCAGGTATACCGCAACTTTATTAGAGCCCCTTTCAAAGCCCCTTTAAGGTGGAATGGGGGCCACGGTACGGTGGCAACTGTCACCGTACTGTGTCATACAGTCCATCCAGGATTGTTTTCATAAAGTGTACCCTATGTGGGGAACCTAAACTAGATTGCACTCACATTATGGTTCAATGCTCCACCCTCCAGCCACTTGGCAACTCTCAGACTTTGAGCGATGGAGGCTGCGGCGGTGTCCAGCCTGACCCAGCCGCTCAAAAGCGGCTGGCGGGCTAGGCTTTGGGAGTCGCTGGGAAGCACCAGCTTCCTGTCACAACACGTAGCCAACAGCCAACCCTTCATTAGTATGTACCCGTCTTAAGGCATCCAATACTGCAATAAAGTTTTCCATTACCACCACCACCTTCACGAATTCAGTGCACAGGTCAGAAAAGGGTGTGGCGGCAGCGTTGCGGCGGCTACGTAGCCATGCAGAGGTAGAATTGCCAGCTGCGTGGCATCGCATCACATCATGCCGCACGGTGACTGGGTTCACAAAGTGAGCGGGTGGGCTTACACTTTCTCACACGTAAGCAGTCCTAAGTGTCTCTGCCATCTTTTGAACCCCAAATTAGGATACTAGCCAGGAAGTTCCGAAACTTGCGCATACGCAGTCTTATTTGATTACAAAGGAGATGTATCATCAAAGCCACCTTTCTAGAAGTCCTAACAGATACAGCTGTTCAATCAGCCTCATGATGTCATCATGAAAGCTGACCGCAAATGTCACTGAGGTAATATGCACTGCAGTCTTCCCAGCACAAGTATATAACAATGCATTTCAGATAAACAAAATGAAAGCTCACTAACTAAAGGAGTGCATTTACAAAAAAATGACTTGTATATCCGCTCTGACAAGTACAAGCAAGCGTGAGGTGTGCACAAAGAGAGCAAACTCTTTATGGTGTATCAGTATATAGGCAGCTGACTGACACTGTTAGCCGCTCTTTTCCTAATGCAGTACACGTCTTCCGGTTCCCCTGCTATGTGGTCCTAGCTACAGCATGATGGTGTCATGCAGAGAAGGTGCAAAAATGCCCTTGCAACATTGTGTCAATAAGAATCTTTCCGAGGAATGATATGTTCACAAAGCCTTGTACTAAGGCACTGGCCAGCCTCACCAATACATGTCAAACCGCAGTTCAGTGGTAACTCCTGCATTGCACCCTTTCTGCAGCTCGTATACTGCCTACCGTACAATGCATTCTTTCGGTTGAATTCTTCACTTTTCTCTGCACAACTCCACAGCCACATACACAGTTTATTAGCGACTGATAAAAAATAGCCCTGAAGTCATATCTTGAAGCAATCTGCTTTAGCCGCTGCAATAGCTGGTGCACATAGGGTATGATCCCTTTTTTTTCCCTTAGGTTCGGCAATGACATGCATAGGACGCTTATCTTGTTATCTTGGGAACTGAGAAGCTCTGACAGTACTGGTACAGCCATGGCTGTACCAGTACTGTCACTGAGCATTCGAAAGGGCAGAAGGAATGAACGAAAGGTGGCACTGGTGACAATTTAGTTATGAGCAAGCGCTATATACCAATTAAAACCACAGAGCGCAAGACAACAAGAAACGAAACTGCTCAATTAGTGCTGGCGTTGATCTGAATCCCAATCGGGGTAACCAGTGGGGAAAATTTTTTTTTCCGAATACCATGCCGGTGGAAAATTTTCAATATGAAAAGCTACAGCTTTCGCTTCAGTTCCAGGTTTGATCTGAGGTTCCGTGTCACTTTCAGCTGCAGGTTCAACTTCAGATTCACCTTTAGTCTCAGTGACAGCTTCGCAACAGTTTCAGAACGATTTTCCCCAGTGTTTTCCGAGAAACGGCAGCCAAGATCATTTCATGCTTACAAAGGAGAGCAACAAACATAGCACGCTTTTGTTCCAATCTAATCAATGTGGGTAGTCCAGTCAAATGTTGCAGTTAATATTACACCATGGAACTTGACCTTTGCAACTGAACAACTAGTTTGCATCAGATTGGTTTAATGTGAAGGAGCTGTGCAGTTCTTCTTGGTTGTGAATTGTATATGTATATGATAGCATATTGCTGAGTTTCATCCTCTTCCATGCATAACATAACAAGAATTCTAAGCTGCCTCAGTTTGTACTACAATCATGTCCATTCGAGTGTCACAGGACAACACAAAACAGCCTTTGGTGCACAGCCGAACCATGGGCGGAGTGCCCACAGGAAGATCATAAATGAAAACAGTTCCAAAGACCCAACGACACAGCCTTGTGGCATGCCTGCTAAACCAAAACACAGTCACATGTAGAAGAAAACAAGACTGAGTGGTGAGGTAAGAAAGTTTGTATGGCTTAGACAGAGCTAGTGCAAGACAGAACTGGAAGACATCTTTGCCTAGTAACGGAATGGCCTGGGCTTTTGAGACCAGTACTGAAAAATCATTAAATCTCAGTAGCCCTTATTCATTTGTTCCCCACAACGTCCCAGGTCTCCCTGCTTACTGCAGCTGTTTACAATGAGTGCATTTTGCCCTAATGTCGAAATGCGAGCCGAGCCCCCCTCGCGGCCAACTTGTTAGCAGAGGAACTTGCAGCGGAAGCGAGGCGACGTGTCCTCAAACGCGCGCTGCTTAGTACGAGCTTGCCTCCCTACTTCGGCTGCCCTCTCCCGTTGTTCGACCGAGTATGAATTTATTGCAAGAGTCAACGCTGAGCACGGGATAAGTCATGAAATGAGCCTTTTGAACTGAACCGAATCACAAAAACAAGGCAATCAATGGTGTTTTACATTAACTACAGCACAGCAAAGGAAATGCCCCAAGCACTTGACAGCCGTGCTGCGAAGGCCGCTTCGAGAGACACGGCCACGGGCGCGGCCCAGCGGCGAACGTGCCCAACGCAGTGCGCGCGTCGCCGTTCACGCGCTGCGCTGGCTTACCTGCGTGCACGATGTCGCGCAGGTCGTACTTGTTGGCGTAGGCCGGCAGCTCTTTCAACTTGCGTCCGTTCAACCTCAGCTCGCCGGTGTGCTGGGCATCCTCGAAGAGCCGCTCCAAGGCGCGCGTGAGCTGGGCGCTGCTGGAAGCAGGCTGCGACGCCAAGGCTGTCGCCATCCCGTCGTCCGCATGTTCAGCTGGGCCGACTTGAGCAGGCTCGAAGCACGCGCGCGAGCGACGCTTACCGAACGCAAACCATTGCCACGGTTGGGCTCCGCGCCCTAGAGATCACAAAGCGCTTGACGGCGGACAGCGAAACTGAGAAGGGCGTCGATATAGCCGAAGTGGTCAGATCAATTTACGAAACTACTGGCGGTTGGGCTTAATTTGCAGACTTTGCATTAACCAGCGGTTTGTTCGGCCAGTCAGATGGTTCTAAGCTGAGTCTCTAAAAGAACCGCATTGCGCGTTTGTAGACGCCGCTATAACTCCAGTGGGAGGCGCCTGAACGGACGCTAAATATGCGCCAAAACGTGTTTGCCACTAGAGACCTCTAGGCCTATGATGCCAGTCAGCTTTCGCTGCTTAATGCCAAGTCTGCAAATTTAGCTCTTCTATTTTTTTTTTTCTAGTTTCAATTTCAGAAACGAGTTTGGCCAACGATTCCTTACGCAGCCGCCTCTATCGCGTGTGCCGTTTCTTTTTTACCGCCTTCTCTTGACCAAGACCTACTGAACACAAGCGTTTGCGGGTCGGTAGGCTGGAAACGCTGATTAGTCAAAAAATATGACGTCACGTTTATAACGTCAAAGTCACGTGACGTTTAATGACGTCATGTCCGGATGGAGACACGTTTTTTTCTAGGTTTTTCTCGGAATTCCCCACGTTTTTCCAACGCGCGCGGGATAAAAAAAAAAGCGCATCTTGCACGTGTCTCTAGTTAAGCTAACTGCGCCGCTGATTCCGCATTGACTATTCCTGCTGAAGAGGCTCCAGGGAAGTCTGCCCTGTCTGCGTTTGATTCTGTTTATTTGTTTATTCGTTTTGCCCAGCGGTACGCGAGTGCATGCATCTATTGGTGAATTCCAATCGTAGGCCCGGAGCGGTCTGCACGCTCTCTGACAGAGCGCCTGATTCCGGCGCAGAGCGCGCGACCTGAAATTGCGATTAAAGTACACTTGCTCTGGCCAGAGCATGTAGGTGGCGCTCGCGAACTGCTGGAATGGTGAAAGAGAATGGACATACCAAATTAACTCGGTTACTGGATCTAGAGCTAACTAAGGTGCGAGTAAAGCTAAAAGAGAAAAGATGCAAACCCAAGATTTGGTGGGATGAGGAGGTCAACAGGGCAATAGAAAAGCGCAAGGAAGCATCCAGGGAACACAGATATTCCAAGAAGAGGGGGGAACCAAAACCCGAAGTAGACAGAAAATGGGATACCTTCATAAAGTGTAGAAGGGACGCATCCTATTTGATTAATGAGAAAATTAGAAGAAAGGGTGCCCAATGGATGTCAAAAGTAAATAAAAAGGATAGAAAAGCAGCCCACAAATTTTGGAAACATCTAAATGCAATGAGTAATAAAACTAGGCTAGAACAAAGGTTTATTTTTACAGATGAGGGTATTCAACTAGAAGGGGATGAAGCAATAAAACACATAGGAACAAGGATGACGGAAAAATTTTCAGCAAAGCACGTGGTACATAATTTATCGAAGGAGGATAGACCGGTTACAGCAATAGCTTCACTTGAGCAAGGAGAGTGGGAAAGGGCAGAGAAGAAGGTTCCTAGTGGCACATCAACAGGACCAGATGGTATCCCGATTATGTTGATAAAGAAGTTAGGACCAAAATCCAAGCAAACATTAATACAGGTAGTGAACAAAATGATAGTGGATGAGAAAGTCCCCGATGAATGGCGATTAAGTAGAATGAACATGATATATAAGGAAAAGGGGGACAAAGCAGACGTAAGTAACTACCGCCCCATAACAGTGACATCTGTGGTTTACAGGGTGGTGATGCAAATTATAAAGGATAAACTGCAGGCTTGGGCGGAGAACGAGGGGGTGTGAGGGGAACTACAGAATGGGTTCCGGAAACAAAGAAGGTTGGAGGACAATCTATTTTCATTGACACAGTGTATAGAAATTGCGGAAAAGGAACATAGGCCCTTATTGCTAGCATTTCAGGATATTAAGGGAGCCTATGACAACGTTACTCAGGAGCATTTGTGGGACATACTGGGCAGATTGGATGTGAAAAATGGAGTAATTAATCTTTTAAAAGATATATAGAGAGGTAAAAGAGTGCTCATAACATGGGAAAAAATGTATCAGGGCCTGTAGAGATACAGCGGGGGCTTAGACAAGGATGTCCTCTGTCCCCTTTGTTGTTCATGTTGTACCTGCAAGGTTTGGAGACCAAGCTAGAGGGGAGCGGACTAGGCTTCAACCTATCTTTTTTCAAGCAAGGGGAATTGATTAAACAGACATTACCG
>JARKHS020035181.1:0-26557 GCA_030143305.2 Amblyomma americanum | reverse complement strand
CTTCCCCCTTCACTCTTCCACTACCCTAGCCCGAACAGTGAACATTCCATGCCCCGTGGCACGCGGACGAAAGCACGTGTGACGTCTTCTTTCCTTTCTTGCCTAGACTCTGCCATCAGACTCATCATCATCTGCTATCGGACTCATCCTCCCCCGCCCAAATTACCATCACGGTAAAGAAAAGTCGAATGGGAGGCACTGTTGGGTACTGCAGCACATCCTTTCTATGAGAAGGACAGCGGCGGAACTATTTGACAGGTGGAGGGCGGCGTGGTGGTGACGACCCACATTGCATGTTTTAGGTGTTTCCCCCTTGCCCCTCCCCTCCAGACAGCACTGGACAGACGGACTGACAGGAAACCACGAAAACTCTTCCAAGCAAACGCACCTCGCTTCGCAAGAAAGAGTGCCCCGCCGGGGTAGCGGGGGATTCCTGTTTTTGCAGCTCGAGAAGCTCTGCCCAAATTATCCGGCTCAACGCATGCTGTTACATTAGGCGGGGGGCCCCGTCTGCTCGTTCTGGTTTTCTCGCTTCATACATGTCGCTCGAAGTTCCGTTGCCCATGGTTCATATACGAAGCAGGTTAGAATAAATGGGCCCCCTTATCCTACTGTCCGAGGTGAGGCCCTGGGCTGCAGCCCCCTTAGACCCCCCCCCCCCCCTTAATCCAGTGCTGACTGCCAGTGAGCGCGCCATGATTGGTCCCGTTGGGGGAGGCGTGCGTGCAGCTGCCGGGTAGGTGGCGCCATCTGGCGTCGTCGAGGCAATCTGCGCGTGCTCGGCGGCGGCGGGCGGGCTCCCGGTACTCCGGTGACGCTAACGGTAACACTGTATGCTAGAGGTGTCTAATATTTCACTCTATTATACAAGTGAGAGGCGTCAAACTTCCTCCGCCTACTCCTTTCGCCTAACGAAATGATTTTTGTTAATGTAACGATAAAAGCATTATAACATCTCAGATAACACGCCGGTGCGCAAAGGGCTCGACGATACAGTGCGTCCCTGCGAACCTCATTGGTTTCCGCGTGACTCCGGTGGAAGTTTATCGAAGGTGCCATTAACGATCGACGGATTAGTTCCTTGTCGTGCGCGGAGGGATAACAAGCGGGGGTCATGAATGTGGGTGAAGCTTCACTGCAGACTTGTTTATTCAACCATGTCATTTATTCTGGTCTTCATTGCAATTGCAAGCCGTAGTTTTGCTGAACGATACGCTGTGGAAAGCGTAAAATAAAAAAAAATGTCCGGGTTTTAACTTGGTTAAACCTATTACCGTGCGATAGCATTCCCAAATCGCCAAGGTCAAATTTTCGGCAATGGCCCTGGCCAAATGTGGAGGTCGCCATTGTGTAGGGCATACTCAATTACGGTTGGACATCGATTTGGGTACCAAATGCCCAGGGCCAAATTTCGGGGGTGGGCCAAATTTGGGGCTGGTCCGGGCCAAATTTCGAGGTCAACATCGCGTTGGGCGCGGTCAAATTCGGGGGCGGCCAGACCACATTTGGAGGTAACTGTGTGTTAGGCTTTTCTTTAACTTAACATTTACGAATATCCCTCAAAAGAAAAGTATGCAACACCTGTATCTTACCTGTACTCACCTATGGGGCAGAAACGTGGAGGCTTACGAAAAGGGTTCAGCTTAAGTTAAGGACAACGCAGCGAGCTATGGGGAGAAAAATGATAAGTGTAACTTCAAAAGACCTGAAGCAGACGGAGTGGGTGAGGGAACAAACGAGTGTTAATGACATCCTAGTCGAAATCAAGAGGAAGAAATGGGCTTGGGCAGGGCATGTAATGCGACTGCAAGATAACCGCTTGTCCTAAAGGGTAACGGAGTGGATTCCAAGAGAAGGCAAGCGTAGCAGGGGGCGGCAGAAGGTTAGGCGGGCGGATGAGATTGAGAAGTCTGTGGGCATACGGTGGGCGCAGCTTGCAAAGGACAGGGTTAATTGGAGATACATGGGAGAGGCCTTTTGCCTGCAGTTGGCGTAGTCAGGCTGATGATGATGATGATGACGAATTGAACATTAATTTACTTTCTTCAGAGCACGAGTCTCTTTTCGTTAACCAATGCGTGTTCGTCTTTCCACTTATTCGACTAATGCACTTGCTGTGCGCGAATAATACATATTCGGATATTCGGAGAAATACGTTATGCGCAACTGCTCGCAACAGCCTTCTCAAGGCACGCAGTGCAATTTTCGATGCATGACTAAACGCAGCGCATATTTGAAAAATGGAAGGCCTGATGCCAGCATAAGCTCGACACATCTGTGACAATAGAAGGTGCGAAGCTGTCAGAAAATTCGGCGCATTTTCGAAGAAAAAAAAACTGGCGCTGCGTCTAAGCAATCGCGCCCGCGCGCGGTAAAAAAAAAACAGCGGGGAAGGACCCCCGGAGAGTGCGTAGCTTTGCGTACTGCTGCAACTCAGCTCGCCGGCGTCGATTTTTCTCGAATGTTGGAGAAGTTTTTGCTTGTTGTCGACGGAAAGGGAGTAACCTTGTGCGCGCCAAATTGATACCCTCCCCCCTTCGTCCGGCGCCGATGACTCAGCGTGCCGCGAATGACCTAGATTGTTCTAGAAGGTGGTTTCCGCTCTCGACCAATGGGGTCGCGCGCCCGCCGAAAGGAGGAGTTTGTGCAGTTGAAGCTGTATGTGCGCGCCTGCCTTGGCGCGAAGAACAGACGCGGTGTGCGCCTATAAATGAGGGGCTGCAACCGCTGCCTGTTAGCCCGAGCCGCCGTTTAAGCTTCCGAGAAGCGCGCCCGCTCGACTCCCGGGAGAACACCACTCGACCAGGCCGGACCAGCGAGGCAACGTGCGCCAACCTGCGGGACAGCCCCGTCGAGCTCCTCAGGTCGTCGGACTGTCGCAGTGCCCGGTGAACAAATTGTGTTTTCATTATTTGTCTCTCTTTGCGTTAGAGCACTTTAGGTGCAAATATTTTGTTGAATTGTATCTCTCTCTATTGTGACTTTGCATGAGTTGCATTGTATTTGTGAATCACTTTGTATGTGCTCGTACGAGTGATTATAAATTCCTCTGTATCGTCTCTTAGCTGTATAAACTTGGTTTTGTTTTGCGAACCTTTGGCTACGACCCATTCTCTGGCTTGCGACCGGCGAAAGCTGGGCACCAAACGACCAACCCCCTTGTCACTCGGTAGCTGGTCTCCGGCTGAGCTTGCCACGCTGAGTCGAGGGCGTCTCCTTTGTGACCGAGACCACTACCCCCACACGCTCTAAGGGTGTCTGGGAACGCACGCAAGAGTTCGCGAAGTGGTGACAGAAACCCTTTGCTTTCGATAAGCTGGTAAGCTCGATTGAAAGCGTTTCTACGGGGCCTGCCACGGCGGCTCAGTGGTTCGCGCTCAGAGCCGGCGGACCCAGGTTCAACCCTCACCACGGCGGCCGCGATTCGGTGGAGGCGGAACACAGAACGCGGCCGTGTGCTAAGATATGACAGCGCACGTAAAGCATCCCCAGGTGATCCGAATTTTGAAGCGACATGCTTCACTACGCTAGCTAAAGCAGTCTTCGGGTAGGCAGCACAACGACCTTGAACGACCTTCAGCCCAAGCAAGAATAGCCATGTATAACCATATGTGGTACAGTTATGGTGTCGACCCCATGACCCCTGACCTTTAGTTGACCTTTGACACTGGGTAATCTTTGGGTTGACCTTTGACCTTAAGAACATCCGATGGGGCGATGTGAAGCCACGTGATGACATCCGATGGGGGTGTCGTAAGACCATGTGATACCACGTCATAGCCACGTGGTCGTGAGGGTACATAAAGAACGGCTGTCGCGAGCGTGTAGCGAAGCTGCCATGGACGAGCCTCAGACGCTTAGCAAGGGCGCTTGCTCTTCGCTGAATTCCAGGGTTAGCCAAGTTAAGCCACTGGCAAAACGCTAAGGCGCCCGTGTGCTGTGCGATGTCAGTGCACGTTAAAGATCCCCAGGTGGTCGAAATTATTCCGGAGCCCTCCACTACGGCACCTCTTTCTTCCTTTCTTCTTTCACTCCCTCCTCTATCCCTTACCTTACGGCGCGGTTCAGGTGTCCGCCAATATGTGAGACAGATACTGCGCCATTTCCTTTCCCCAAAAACCAATTATTTTTTTCCAGTGGCCTCTACTACGGCACCTTTCTTTCTTCTCGCACTCTCTCCTTCATCCTTTCAGCGCTACTGAGGTGTCCACCAAGAAGTGAGACAAATCGCAAATTGCTGCAGCGGAGGGAGCTGCAGTGCTCGGATCTTCTAAGTCCACAGAGGTTCGCACACGGTTCCAGTAAACATCTGCCGAGAGCGAGAGAAGGCTTTTTGTGGCAGTGCAGCCGAGGCTAGGCAGGAAAGGAGGCGGGCCTTTGCACCCGTTCCGTGCGGACTGAGATGTTCGTTACTCATGCTGGAGGTGCGGAGGAGCCAAGAGGGGAAGTTGGAGAGACGGTGCGGGGTAGCGCGCTCCCCACGGCACTGGCACGGGGAAAAAGGCCCGTCTCCTTCGGGCGAGGAGGACATCGAAACGCCTCCTCTCTGGGCTGTTGCAAACTGGTTCTGCTGCCGCTTGCACCGTGCTAGCGGCAAGTGCACACAACAGACCCACGAGCAATGTGACGACGACCAGGTAGCCCCAGATGAAAATGTCTGTGTACATTGTCAGCGCTGCTCTCAACTACTGCCCCAAGGTAAGGAAACGCCACCGCTGTGCGGGATTTCTGCCGCGCAGACAAGCTGACTTGAAGGTTTTAACGCGACAGCGTTAAGGAGCTCGTGTCGCACAAAAGCCGGTGTCGTCGGCGTCTTCAGCCGTGAGCGAAAAATGGCGCATTTCGGTGGACACCTGAACCACGCCGTAAGGGGATTTTAACGCGACAGCGTTAACGATTGATTGATCTATTGATTGATGGATTTATTGATTGATTAAATGATGGCTGGATTGATTGATCGATCGATTGATCACCGATTGACTGATCGATCGATTTTTCCTTCCCTTAAGGCGCGATCGGGGTGTCCAGTGAGAAATGTGAGACAGGCGTCATTTCCTTTCCTTAAAAGCAATTGTTCATTTCATTTTCCTTCCCTTACGGCCCGGTTCGGGTGTCGGCCGAGATATGTGAGACAAACGTCCTTTCCTTAAATTGTCCAACGGGCCACGCGTCGCGCCGAACGGGCGATGGCGTTCCGTGTACCCCTCGGCAACGCTGCGACACGCTGTCGCGTCTCACTCTTGAGGACGAAGCTTGTAACCCGGACGTAGCGTTGTTCTGGGCTCCCTAAGCGCCACTTGCGCTCAGTTCCGGCTTAGTGCAAAAAAAAAATGGAGGGGACACGTAAGCTCCGCCTTAAGGGTATGACGCGATAGGGTAGCGAGTTGATTCCCATGTATGCAGAATTCTATACTTTACAATAAAAAGATCCCTGGGAGTCATCATACTCCTCCTGGCGCTGTGGTGCAGCGGTTAAGTGATGCACCACTGCTCTGCGATGACAGGTTCTTAATAATAATAATAATTGGTTTTGGGGGGAAAGGAAATGGCGCAGTATCTGTCTCATATATCGTTGGACACCTGAACCGCGCTGTAAGGGAAGGGTAAAGGAGGGAGTGAAAGTCTTCCAGCGCTGGATTTCGTACGACCCACGTTACTCTTCCCGAGCGACGAGTCATTAATTTGAACTGCCACCTCCCACGGTGGGCAGTGTGCTCACTGTCCGGTGTACAGGTTGTGATGACGTCGAAAGATCACGTGACCTAGATGGCCCTCCTAGGTTGCTTCTCTGGGCACCACCTGCCAGAGTCATGCTCGTGATTTTTCGCTCACTACGCTGACAACGCCGACACCGGATTTCCTGAGAAACAGCCTTTAACGCTCTCGCGTTAAAAAAAAAAAAGCCCTGCTTATCCTCACGCTGCCGGGAGTTCGAAAAAAAGATTTTTTCTTTGCTTACAAACCGAGCTGGCACAGTCTTCTCGATGGCTACAAGATAAAAACCACCAGACTGGTAATTATAAAGTCAATTAGTAAATATCAAATATTAGCAAGCGATTTGCATTATTTTATTAACTGATGTTCTTCGCAGTTCACGATTGGTTCCGCAAAAAAATAATGTTATTTCTGCTTGAGCCACCCTAACTATAAATTTTTTAAAGTGCTCGGTACAAAACTTGAAACATCGGCACAGACCAAACGCGGATGTTAAAGTCACAGACACCGACCACACAGCTACCATAGCCGATTGAGCTCGCAACTCATTGATAAATAAATAGCACACGCCTACACAATACCCAACCTTGGCTAAAATAGCACAAGGAGCCCGATGAGGCGTTTTCGGAACACTTCCGGTTCGGTGACGTCGATTCCGATTTAGTGACGTCACGTTGTGTGTGCCAACACACTGGCTTAGCCTGTTGCTGAGTCATAACCATGACTCCTCATGACCGCTTGATATGCCTGGCCACGAGACATCATCCACTCCGACACACGGACCATATGTACCTTCTGTATCGCTTAATCGACCTTTCATCGATTAGTCGTGTAAAGTTATGACATGTCATGCTTAGTCATACCCACACCGCACGACATACACATAACCACCCCTGCATACGTCTCGAGCCTAGCTTTCCCTAGTGTGACACCGGACGCCGCAAAATAAACCAATCAACTTATGCTACTGCACATTTCCACAAGATATAGGGCCCGTCTGCTCCGCTGCTCGAGGCCTGACGAAAAACAATGAGATGAGACAACACGAGCTTTTATGGATGCTCGCATGTGTTCATCAAGCACACGCACAAACATGAGCTTAACGCGAGCCAAGCTCCCTCGATCGTGGCGCCAGGCCGGGGACAGGGCTGAAAGTGCCACCCCAGTGCAGTGGCGCCCCCCCCCCCCCCTGCGAAGCGTTTAGGCGAGACCTCGTTTATATATTTACTTTTTGAGCAAAAGTGAAGGCACAGTAGCTGACTCGAGTCTCGGTGGACATTTCTACAGCGACGGTACAGAAGGTATGGAGGAGTGAGTGAAAGAACAAGAGGTGGCGCAGTGGTCGTCTTCCGCACTGGGGTTCTGTTTTGTTTTTGAAGCGAAAAGCTTCACTACGCTAGTCAACACCGCGCTTCGCGCGAGCCGGCGTATGTCGGAGCACGAGTGACGTCACGCACGGCGCAGGTGGCCGCCGCCGACTCTTTCTCTCTCTCTCGCTCCCTAGTGAATTGAGATTCTCTGAATGGTCAATGGAGGGGGGGGGGGTAGAAGGGGGAAGAAATTAAAGGGAGAGCGCAGCCCTATAACTGTCTCCTTTAAGAAGGGAACACCGCAACGGGGCTGCGCAAGGGAGAGGGATTAAAGAAATAGATTAGAGGAGGGGGTAATGACAGGGGGGAGGAGACTGGCAGGGAGTAAGGCACCCGCAATATTAATTACGAGGGCGACGGATGTAATAAACTAGAACTTTTAGACCGAGTGAGTGGCAGTTGAGACGCACTGTGTGGAGCTCAGCCGCGCACTGCGAGCAGCGCGCAAGGAGATGGCCGGCCGCGGTGATTGGGCTTCCAAGCCGCGCGGACCCGAGGGAGCACGACACGGCGCAGCCAATAGGGGAAGAGCAGCGGGGGTACGCTGGATGCTGGAAGTTGAAGCTTTTGGGTGTCGGCCGATGCGTCACGGGAACAGGAGGCGGCGGCAAGAAGCAGATGGGCCCAGGGACTACTGCGCATGCGCCCACTAGTAGCACTGAGCCACAGGTGTTCCTCCGCTCTCTTTCTTCTTTCCCTCCCCCTTTATCCCTTCCCTTAAGACGCGGTTCGGGTGTCCACCGAGATATGTGAGACGGTTACTGTTCCATTTCCTTTCCTCAAAAACCAAACAAAACAAGTGAGCCAACGGCGTTCATAGAATTCATTCGCGTTGACAACTTTGCAAGGGACGTTCATTTTCACGGAAGGAAAGGAGCAAACCGGCTCCGTGGCTCAGTGGAGACCTCAATCTCGCTTCCATATACGCGGCTTGGTGTTCAACTCCAAAAGCCTGCTTTGATTGCGTTCCGCACACTGGATAGGCAGCGCGCCCTCCCTCCCACCCTGGGAGGTGGCATGCAGCGCTAATGCATTCTGGCCACATCTCGCTCTCTCACCACCGCCACATGTACCAAAACACGAATGAGGCGTCCGCATATCCAGGGAGCCAGTTATGCGCCTTTCCTTTCCTCAAAGCCATCGCCATCTAGAACATTGTCAACGCCAACGCCAATGAACACAGTGAACACCGACATCTTTCGCTTTGTATATCCTGGATTAGCTGAGCTAATCTGCATCAATTTTTTTTGGCGTGCAACAACAACGCGCAGCACCCGTGCCAGTTTCGCATTTCCCCTGCAACGAAACGCTGCCGCCACGGCCAGCGTTGATCCTGTTTCTTGGGGAGGGGGCACAAGCCGAACGCCGTAACCATTCAGCCACTGCGGCGAGTACCTCTCGAACAGGCGCTGCCTGGAATACCAGGAGAGCGGGAGCCGCTGGTGCATCCCATTAGGCAGCGTAACAATCCCCTCTCAGCGCTGATCCTGCTTTTTGGGGAGGGGGCACCAGCCGAACGCCGTAACCATTCAGCCACTGCGGTGGAATACTTATCGAACAGGCGCTGCCTGGAATACCAGGAGACCGGGAGCCGCTGGTGCATCCCGTTAGGCAGCGTAGCAATCGCCTCTCCTTCAGGTCCCTCGAGAACACACTGAAGCTTTATCTTTGGCGTGCCTCTGTGCCGCTAAGGTGGCTGGGAAAGCAGGATCCAGGCCCTGTATCGTGACGCGCGCAAAACTGCGTCTCCTTCCCGGCGACTCCAAGACCTTCGCACAAAAAGCATGTCCATGCATGTCCATGTCCTCTTTCTGCTTCGCACGCGCCGAGAGCACTTCACGCCAACTCGAGAACAGCTAAGCGGGAACGCAGCGTTCGTGGCACGTACTACGCTACCGAGCAACCGAACTTGCACCATCACGGGCGAGGAAGAGGGCGCGAGACGCAGCCAGGATAGTGCGAGTTAGCGACATGCCCAAACCTGCGTCTCCTGACCGAAGCCTCCGATAACTTGCTGAAAAAAAAAAAAAAATCTGAGACGCAGGCGCCGAAGACGCGTCGCACAAACTCGAACGCCGTTAAACTTATTGCGATTGTTTACAGGTTACAAGTTTTTAATGAGCAAACGTATCCATTATTACTCGAAAATTAGCCCCAAAAGCACGAAGTTCGCGCCCAATGACGCAGCCAATGCCAAACACATACCTCGCAGGGGTGTAGCTTTCGTCTTTTTTGTAGTCGATGTAAATATAGATCACCCCGATCGCCGTCTTGCGGGGAAACTGAATGTAGACATGGTGTGGCTGTATCGAATCGGATTGCCAGAAAGTCTCAAGGGAGTCGTCCCGTAGGTTATTCACGTCGTGCTCTGCGAAGACAAACGCCGAAAAGCACCAGAAAGACTGAGAAACACATATCGCTTATTGCATGCCACTGACCGCCAATGGCGTAACAGCTTACCGGCCCTGAAGGACGAAACCCTCCAAACGGCTTCTTCGCCCACTTCCCGGACTGGCCGTCCCCTCTCCAAGCGACAGGGAGCGTAAGCATCGTCAGGGCACAGGACAGTGGGCTCAAAAGACTCCTGCAACGGATCTGGAAACAGGTAAAAAGCAGAGACAGACCGTTGTGAAAAATTCTAAGCGCGTACTTTCGTACACCCTGATTACGGACGGCATAGCAGCTGCCAAGAGACTTACGTGACATTGTAGGTGAGTTTAGCTTGCTGGGCTCGCGTCCGTCAGCGAGACGATGAGAAGCAGAAACAAGCGGCAACCTGACAACACTCAACGAAGCTTTCAAACCGCGGCCCAACGGTGACAAGTGCGTCTCTTCTTCGGCGTCGTCAATGCTTGAATAAAATAGCGATGCCGGAACGCTGGCTTGCAGCACGATATAATCTGGAGCTCCCTGCAACCAATCCGCAGAGCACACACGTACAGTTTACTAAAAGGCAGTGCTGCGCGCAGCAGACAGCATCGAGGAGACTTTTCGCGCCACTGGGGAACGAAATGACGGCGCTGGAGTCGCGCACTCTGAACGCGTTCCCGAGTTCGTCTGCTAACAAAATTTGTAACTGCCCTCGCGCCACGTTCCTGGCGCATAGAAAGAAGAAGTATTTTTCTTTGGCTACGTAACGAAAGGGCTGGCAGTGATTTAGAAGGAAGAAATGTGTCTGCTCACGAAAAGAGCACTCTAACGCCGCGGCGGTACTGGTGGCGCTGCGATCGAAATCTCTTTATAGTGGGCCGCTAGTGGAGACGGCTCTGACCATACAGTTTCTTACTATTAACTGCGAAAGCTGGCGCATCGCCTATGGTAGTTTGCATGGAGCTTTATCGAGACCACCTGTACCGCCTTGGGCGCTCTAAGCATCATGGGGCGGAGAGCTACCGAGTGCAGAACTACAACTTTTGGCCAAAAAATAATGAAAAATCAAACGTTGTTTGATAATCAAGAATGTCCTAACATTCAATATTCTGTCTATAAACTGCAACAAACGAGCAGAAAAGCATGTAAATGCAAAGTTTGCCCAAAATAAGCGATGGCTTGCTCTCCTATTGGCCAAGCATTGCAGACCACAAAAGCCAACATATCGTGCTTAACAAGCGCACTTTTAAAAATAAATATGTCTATGAAAAAAAAATGTCGCTTTAACAATTTAAAAGGATTTTTCTACAGCATTTCGGAAAACAAAAACCTTTTATTGGCGTCGTGTGCTGTTGCGTGTTCGCTACTATGGCTTTTGCGCACTACTTTAACGCCGAAGTCGTCTGCGCGCGGAGCGCGCCGTGGATACGGAATGGGAAATCTCTGTAATGCCACTATATGTTCCTGAAAAAAAAAAAACTACTGACCTGCACTAAGTAGCTCATCGCCTCATGATGCTTTGCGCGCCCATGGAGGTACAGGTCCAGTGCCGCAAGCTTTCCATCTAGTTAATAGTAAGAAACTCTATGGCTCTCACGACCCGTTGGCTTCAGTTGCAGTGACCTTAAGTCAATCATGCGCCAGAAAAAGAAATTTGGTTTTTTTGCGGAAATGAAAGGGCGCAGTACTTGTCTCGCATCTCGGTGGACATCCAAACCGTGCAGTAAGAAAAGGTGGCAGTGAAAGAAGGCAGAGAGGAATAGGTGCCTTAGTGGAGTGCCCCGGAATAATTTCGGCCACCGGTGTTGCACTGGCGCGTGCTTTTCTTTTGCCTTTATTGCATATGGGTACTTTATTGAGTACCAGGGGGCGCACTTGTGTAATTTACGATAAAACCCCTTGATATTGAAAGTAGCTCATTTCTCTGAACTTTGCCGAACCCGCCGCGGTGGCTCAGTGGTTAGGGCGCTCGACTACTGAGCCGGAGTTCCCGGGTTCGAACCCGACCGCGGCGGCTGCGTTTTTATGGAGGAAAAACGCTAAGGCGCCCGTGTGCTGTGCGATGTCAGTGCACGTTAAAGATCCGGAGCCCTCCACTACGGCAGCTATTTCTTCCTTTCTTCTTTCACTCCCTCCCTTATCCCTTCCCATACGGCGCGGTTCAGGTGTCCAACGATACATGAGACAGATACTGCGCCATTGCCTTTACCCAAAATCCAATTACTATTATTATGAACTTTGCCGCTGCGCTTTTATGGAGGAAAAACGCTAAGGCGCCCGTGGGCTGTGCGATGTCAGTGCACGTTAAAGATGCCCAGGTGGTCGAAATTATTGCGGAGCCCTCCACTACGGCACCTATTCTTCCTTTCTTCTTTCACTCCCTCCCTTATCCCTTCTCTTACGGTGCGGTTCAGGTGTCCAACGATACATGAGACAGATACTGCGCCATTGCCTTTCCCCAAAATCCAATTATTATTATTATGAACTTTTCCGCCGCGCTTTTATGGAGGAAAAACGCTAAGGCGCCCGTGTGCTTTGCGATGTCAGTGCACGTTAAAGATCCCCAGGTGGTCGAAATTATTCCGGAGCCCTCCACTACGGCACCTATTCTTCCTTTCTTCTTTCACTCCCTCCCTTATCCCTTCCCTTACGGCGCGGTTCAGGTGTCCAACGATACATGAGACAGATACTGCGCCATTGCCTTTCCCCAAAATCCAATTATTATTATTATGAACTTTGCCGCTGCGTTTTTATGGAGGAAAAACGCTAAGGCGCCCGTGTGCTGTGCGATGTCAGTGCACGTTAAAGATCCCCAGGTGGTCGAAATTATTCCGGAGCCCTCCACTACGGCACCTCTTCCTTTCCTCGTTGACTCCCTCCTTTTATCCCTTCCCTTAAGGCGCGGTTCAGGTGTCCGCCGATATATGAGACAGATACTGCGCCATTTCCTTTCCACAAAAACCAATTATTATTATTATTATTGCCGCCGCGCCGCGAACTCTCACACGTCCTCCTCGCCCGACTCTCTGCTCGGCGCTTTTCTGAACGATGATTGGCCCGCCTATCCATTGCCCTGGCAACGCCCGGGAAAGGATCGTTTTCTCGTGTTTTCTTCTTTCGTCGGCGCCATGTGCAGGCCGTCTGCCTCTGCTGCGGGTCCAGCTCCGTTGACTAACGCGCTGACAATTCGAACTCTACTTTTAATGCCGCGTTATGTCCGATTGTGGCGCATTTCAGTGCACAAGCCGGAGTGAAAATGGCGTCGTGCTGTTCGCGATTGCTCGAGGAAGAAATGACATCAGCCGAATAACAAAGGGGACCCACAAGAACGCCCTTAAGGACTTTGTTCCGACAAAGCACACCGTCCTCGGCGAAGTCCGGTGCATTTCGTGGTACCTAACCTAGTGAGCATGCTTAAAACCTTTTGCGAGATCATCAGGAAGTTGATAACATTGCTTCATTCGCTGATCACATTGCACGTCGTTTGACATGCTAATCTTTCCATTTGATGGCATTGCTCTGTCTGTTGTTGGTGGTAGTAGTTGTTTATTAAAATAATAGTAAAAAGGAAGGAAAAGATTTTTACTAGCCCCGGCATCTGCCATCGATACTGAAGCACCTGAGCTGGGGCAGCGGAAATAAAGGATGGCAGGCAGAATGGAGAAATGCAATGAAAGAGGTGAGGGGACAGGAAGAGAGGATAGGGGGAGAAGTAATATGTACAAACTATTTACACAATAAGAAATGTGTCCAGGTTGTGCGCGTGATTAGTTCATTTTAGAGGAATTAGATCACACGTGCGCACAGCACTGTGTTGGCTACAACTGGAGTGGGGCGTCCAGTTATTTGTTGGTGTGAGGATTACGCCTATTATAGTCACTTTAATTTCTGAATCTCAGTGCGGGTTTCTGCGAAAAACGTTTGCATCATCGACGTTCATTTTTTTTTTTTGCTAGTAAATACGCGTGCTCCTGACCTTGTGAAAAATAAAAAACATGTAGATTGTCGTAGCGTGTACGGCAGTCTCTCTCGATCCCTTGTGCCCCAGAGTTCTAGCTACCATAGTATGTCTGAGGGATTATAAGGGGTGTGAAACTTTAGAGAGATTAAGGAGCTCAATCCACCGTCGCGACTGCGCGCAACTCTACCGTTATTCCGAGATCTGATGCCACCTGAGGAGCGAGTCACCGAAAAGGTGCTTTTTAGAGCGAGCTTTGAATTGTCGCAGGCGAAATAGTTATGATAGCTGCATTGAATGCAGCTTTCAAAATAACATCAGAACCTTTAGCTCCGTTGTTTATAAGAGTACAAATCGTTTCAGTTAGACTCACTTAGTCAAGGAATCGCTCCCTGGGGACACTTCCCTCTTCTTGCATCCATGGTTTGCGGCCACTGACCCGGAAGTCTTCAACACGAGGACTTAAAAAGCCAAGCTGCGCCTCGCCCGTAGTCACACCATGAAGAAGGGACCGAGCCGGTCCCGAAACGTCGTGTTTTTCAAAAAGTAACCTTATTGACGTCAGTCATCTTTCTACTAAATTAAATTTCCCAACCAGACAGACTTCTGTCAAATGTTTTCTTGAGTTTTTTGGCATGAAAATATCATTTTTCATCACGCTTTGCAGTGCTGAATATTGATTCAGCACGGGCATCTGAAGTGTTCCTTGAATGCATTCGAGGTATTGGCGTAGGTGAGTCATCAAGAGAATACCATATCTTTCCGCCAATTAATAAAATCTTCTGTTGGTACCAGCTATCACCCCAATATTTTAAGCCAAATCCTTGGCCAGGCTTGCTTCTGCAGTAGTTGATAAAGTTAACGAAAAAACTAGAAAATAAAGTTCTTCTCTTTCAAGCAGCCGTGAAATTTGTAATGAAGGCAATAAAGCCGTGGCGTGTGCATCACTCTGACGAGCCAAGCTTAAAATTTTCGGTCTGAAACCTGCTAAAAAATGCATAACGCGGATTAAAGAAAATTTCCAAGCATTTTCGCAGCCACTCACTCACTCGTTAAACGACTTCGTTACCTAAATTACCGCAATCTTTGCCTCGTTCGATTGCAAAATAACAGCGTCATAAAGAGTATTTCCGCAAAAATGTAGTGCTAGGTCAAATCTACATTTAGCGGAGCGTCAGTGAGCTAAAAAAGTATTGAATAAAAAACGTAACGCAAATCTCAGGCCTCAAATTAAAGGCCTCAAATCTCAAATAAAAACTCTGCCGTATTGAGTAGCACGGAGTGCGGTTTGATTGTTCATGCCGGAAGCGCTCGCGTTTAGTGCTTTTGTTGCTCCAACGAGAAAGTGATAAATGTGGTTCGTGGTAGAGTCACGCATGTCGCATCACTTTCTTGTGGTTGTGTTCAATAATAGAGCGTGAAAAGAAGCGCAAACTTCGGAGCGCTCATGTGTGCCAGTGAACACATCGGGCCGGCGAGCGCGCGATGGCCTGCGAAGCGTGCCGTGCGCAGCGCGCACAGCCGGCGGGCGAGGATAATAGAGGAGGAAAACGCGGGCGTGGAGGAGAGTGTCGCTACTTTCAATATCAAGGGGCTTTGATTAATTAGGGCACGAAACTTGACCTAATTATGCATTAATTATGCATGCTCTTCCCGAGCAGCCTCTCACGATCAAATGGGCCACCGACTGACCCGGTGAGCAGGTTGCCCGTCGGCAGGTGGGCAGGTGCCACAAAACCGGCAGACAGACACCGCGGCGGCCTGAGTGTGTGTGTGCGCGCGCGTGATTGTGTGCGTTACTGTGTTCGTGTACGTGTGTGTGCGTGCGTTTGTGCGCGTGATTGTGTTATTGTGTGTGTTTACGGTTTATGGTGCGTTTAACGTTCCAAAGCGACTCAGTCTATGAGGGACGCCGTAGTGGAGAGCTCCGGGAATTTCGACCACCTGAGCTTCTTTAACGCGCACTGGCATCGCACAGCACACGGGCCTCTAGAATTTCGCCTACACCGAAATTCGACCGCCGCGGCCGGGTCAGCAGCCGAGCGCCATAGCCACTGAGCCACTGCGGCGGCTGATTGTGTGTGTGCGTGTGTGTGTGTGTGTGTGTGTGTGTGTGTGTGTGTGTGTGTGTGTGTGTGTGTGTGTGTGTGTGTGTGTGTGTGTGTGTGTGTGTGTGTGCGTGTGTGCGTGTGTGCGTGCGTGTGCGTGTGCGTGTGTGCGTGTGTGTGCGCTCGCGCGCGTGCGTGCGTGCGTGCACGCGCGCGTGTGTGTGTGTGTGTGTGTGTGTGTGTGTGTGTGTGTGTGCGTGTGTGTGCGCGCGTGTGTGTGTGTGTGCGTGTGCGTGTGCGTGCGTGCGCGCGCGCGCGCGCTGTCTCCAATTTTGTGCTGCATGTTTTTAGTGATACTTTAGACACGTTTTTTTTTACTCACATACCCTAAAGGCCCTTTTCAGGCATTACATAGGGAGGTGTACAGTTACATATAAACAAATAAACAATACTCTACGCATAGCTCTACAAGCAACACAAATCCAGAACAGGTAAAATCGAAAAAAAAGTACAGAAAATTCGAAGTTGAGCATATGCAGGAATCGAGCCGTCCTAATCAGAATTTATTTGTAAAAAACACTTTAGTTTTTGCACAAAGGCGTCATGATTTAAGGTAAAGACAATATCAGCCGGTAACTTGTTCCAGTGGTGAACGGCAAGAAACAATGGTGAATGACTAAAAAGATGGGTACGTGCAAACATGGGCTCGATTTTGAGAGCATGATCTAAGCGCGGAAAGATACGGTTGGCGGGTATAATATACTATGAAACGAATGAAGAGTGGCTGTGATACAATCTGTGAAAGTGTGATAATAGAGCTAGTATTCTTCTCTTTTCCAGTGATGGTAGCTTTAGCGATGCTTTGATTGCTGTTATGCTGGACTGACGTGAATAGTCCTTAGTTATAAATCTCGCTGCTTTATATTGTATTGACTCCAGTTTGTGAATTAATACAATTGATGCGGGTACAATTGATGTGACTTCTGCCTCCTGTAAGTGCACAATGATACGCGAAGCGGCGTCAGGTAGATCATGAAGACGCAAACATTCCGCCGACAGGTTTTTAAGGACAACTTAATAATAACATTCAACAAATCAGCAATCCGTTATCATCAATGCTTCCCAAAGTTCTTGCTCAATACGCTGTTTGTTTTTCTTTTTTTCGGCTTTTCGTGCCGCACTGGTTTTAATTTTTATCACGTCCGCTCTCCTTTCCTCAAGTACTCAGTTCAGAAATGTCGTTGAAGGTAACTGCCTTTCTGTAATCCGCACTGCAAACGGTACACGAAGTGCACTGAAGGTCGAACTTTCAAGCGTATACAAACAAAGTTTCCGTTTTCTTTTCAGTATCGCCGTGTGAGGAATCGTTCCACCCTACCCCGCACTCAATTTATGAAATTCCCGCCAAAGATGACGCTTATCGCTCGCTCCTGGAGCGCCACCTGGCCGAGGTTGAGACCCGTATTCCCTATTAATGAAATCTACTTATATCTCCGGTAAAATAATAATAATAATAACATTAATAATAATAATAACAATAATGGTTTTTGGGGAAGGAAATGGAGCAGTATCTGTCTCACATATCTCGGCGGACACCTGAACCGCGCCGTAAGGGAAGGAAGTGAAAGAAGAAAGGAAGACAGAGGTGCCGTAGTGGAGGGCTCCGGCATATTTTCGACCACCTGGGGGTCTTTAACGTGCACTGACATCGCACAGCACACGGGCGCCTTTGCGCTTCGCCTCCATAAAAACGCAGCCGCCGTGGTCGGATAAGAACCCGGGAACGCCGAATCAGTAGCCGGGCGCCCTAACCACTGAGTCACCGCGGCGGGTAAAACTTCGGGCATGTCGCACTGCATAAGCAGGGACGAGACGCACCAATATGCTTGTGCGGAGAGAAGCATTCTTAACACGAATATGCGTGCATGGGTGTAAAAACGGGAGTAAGCTGTGCTCTGGCGCACATGCACTTACATCGCACAGCACAGGGGCCTCTAGAATTTCGTCTCCATCGAAATTCGACCGCCGCAGATTGTGTCGAACCCGTGTCTTTCTTGGTCCGCAGCCGAGCGCCATAACCACTGAGCCACCGCGGTGACCGTGCAAAGGGTACGGAGTTAAGGTGCTGTAAGCAGAGATTGAAAATCGTTTTCAGGGGAGGATATGGCGCAGTAACTGTCTCACACATCCTGGTGGACGCCGCGCCCGTAAGGGAAGAGACAAAGGTTGGAGTGAAGAAAGAAAGGAAGAAAGAGGTGCCGTAGTGGAGGGCTCCGGAATGATTTCGACCACCTCGGATTCTTTTAACGTGCGCTGATATACCATTGCACACGGCACAGGCAGCACTTTCATAGAAACCAACCCGTTATATCAGCAGCGGTGAGCGTTCCATAGACGTTGGGGTGACGCTGCCCGCCAGTTTTTTTTATTCATCAATCAATTTCATGCAGGCGGGTCCCGTATCGAATAATGTATCATAAGGCGGTATGAATGTTGTTGGTTGGTGTCCTCCTGGGTATATTTAACCTGCACTGACATTGCACAGCACACGGGCGCCTTAGGGTTACGCCTCCATAAAAACGCAGCCGCCGCGGAGGGGTTCGAACCCGGGAACTCCGGATCAGTAGCCGAGCGCTCTAACCACTGAGCGACCGCGGCGGGTAACGAAATTATTCCGGAGCCCTCCACTACGTCATCTCTTTCTTCCTTTATTCTTTCACTGCCTCCTTTATCCCTTCCCTTACGGCACGGTTCATGTGTCCAACGATATATATGAGACAGATACTGCGCCATTTCCTTTCCCCCAAAACCAATTATTATTATTATTATTATTATTATTATTATTATTATTATTATGTCCTCCTGGCTTTCCTTTCCTGTCAGCAACAGGTCTCCAGTATTGGTTAAATAAATAAATGAAACGCAACAGAAGTGGTTTTCTTGTACAATTCACCTAAGAAAACATTCTTTTTTTCTTTGTAACATATTTCTTCGTACAATGTCGCGGTGCCAAATAATATAGATAGTGATGCGAAAGTGACATGAAGAGTAAAAATTCAGTAACTCGAGAAGTATGGGATGACTGACTGACTGACTGACTGACTGACTGACTGACTGACTGACTGACTGACTGACTGACTGACTGACTGACTGACTGACTGACTGACTGACTGACTGACTGACTGATTGATTGATTTATTGTTGGCATTACAGCGTGTGAAACGATGTCACGCACTTTTAATGAATCTGAGCGCTAATACAACGGTCGGAAATGTTTATTGCGGTTATATTGAGTCTCCTTGCACTTTAAGAAAGCTTCATCCTCGTGTGACATTTACAGGTAAACCATGAAATGAGTTTGCACAACAAAGAACATGCGAAACTGCGTACAACGCTTTCTGGAACTTGAAGACTCCACAATCAGCCCTAAGGAGTGGTGGTAGTGGTTTTATTAAAAATAATAGTAAAAAGGAAGGAAAAGATTTTTGCTAGCCCCGGCATCTGCCATCGATACTGAAGCACCTGAGCTGAGGCAGCGGAAATAAAGGACAGCAGGCAGAATGGAGAAATGAAATGAAAGAGGTGAGGGGACAAGAAGAGAGGACAGGGGGAGAAGTAATATTTACAAACTATTTACACAATAAGAAATGTGTCCAGGTTGTGCGCGTGATTAGTTCATTTTAGATGAATTAAATCACACACGCGCACAGCACTGTGTAGGTTACAACTGGAGTGGGGCGTGCAAATGCTACAACCGCTGTATTTGGCTTTCATCGTGCTTTTTAAACAAATGTGCTGTAATTTAAAAGAAGGGCGCAGATAGTCTATTTTCCACAATTTCGTCTTCACCTCAAGACTCTTTTAAGCGCCAGAAGAACTCGCAGCACACTTGTGGTTCCTGCATCTCGCTTTGCGCAGTATGCCCAACTTGAGCTGTTCCTTACTGCGGAGCAAAACTTCCATCTGCAGCTTGTGTTTCTCTCTCTTCATAAGCGCGTCTTGATTCAGATTCCTTTGCAAAAGCAGGACAGCATACTTGAAAGCTTCGGCTGCGAGCGAAAGCTTCCTCGATACATCCAGGCTCACCTCCGGGCGCACACAGTGACTTCTTTCGTGTCCCATGTGCAGGAGCTTTCTCAGACACTGAAGATCGTTCTCGTAAAGGCCAGGAAAGGATGGGGAGAAGGCCTCTCTTACGCTGCACGCTGACGGTGTCCTTTTATAGGCCTTTTGTGGTGTCTGCTGCTGCTGAGGCTGCTGTTGCTCGTATTGTTTTGCGTGGTTGGGCTGCGAGCACAAGCGCAAGAGGAGCGTATACGGGGAAGCGAGGCCGCTCTCCGGAGTGTACGGCGACGGCTGGTGGGTCGATGTTTGCCAGCCGGTGCCCTCGGAGCTGAGGCCGAAGGGAGACTCGCCGGCTTTCGCGTCTTTGTCCATCCACGGTCCAGCGTCATATACCTCGGTGCAATCCGAGCTCTTCTCCAGTCCGGGCAGATCGGCCTGTTCTGGGACGGTGCTGGGGGGAGAAGGAATTTTGAAGAACACTTTCAACCGGGTTTCTTGTTATGCCTTCGATTTAACTGTTTAAACTTATTTATTGTAATTTGTTTATATATTTATTACAATACGCCGCCACAGTGGCTGAGTGGTTACGGCGCTCGGCTGCTGGCCCGAAAGACGCGGGTTCGATCCCGGCCGCGACGGTCGAATTTCGATGGAGGCGAAATTCTAGAGGCCCGTGTGTTGTGCGATGTCAGTGCACGTAAAAGAACCCCAGGTGGTCGAAATTTCCGGAGCCCTTCACTACGGCGTCCCTCATAGCCTGAGTCGCTTTGGGACGTTAAACCACCATAAACCAAACCTATTTATTACAATACGCACGGCGCAACAAAACGGCATTGCAGTGGCGGCAATAATACATCACACAAATGAAAACAAGCAGTAAACTGCTCTACATATAGCGGGTGATATTTTTAAGGTTTATGCTTTATGCGGCTTTAACGTCCCAAAGAGACTCATGGTATTAAGGACGCTGTAGTGAAGGGCTCCGGAAATTTAGACCACCTGGGGTTCTTTAACTTGCAGGGACATCGCACAGTACTCGGGCCTCTAGAATTCCGCCTCCATCTAAATTCAGCCGCAGCGGTCGGGATCGAACCCGCACCTTCCGGGTCAGCAGCCGAGCGTCATAACCACCGAGCCAGCCCGGCGGCTTTAAATCTTTACAGATAGCTCTTTTAGAAAATATCAGAGATACGTCAGTGCGGTTTGTTGAACCGGATTGTACAGCAAGGCGGACATTATGTACCTTATATTATATATATATATATATATATATATATTATATATATATATATATATATATATATATATATATATATATATATATATATATATATATATATATATATGAATAAGTAGGCGTTTAATTAACATAAATTACCTAATACACTTTATTTATATTTACTTTCTGGGGGCGAGGATATATTGCGAAATTGATGGCCGTCAAAATCGATGGCGAGCCCTGTTTTTTATTTTAACCGGCAATGTGGTTCGAAATATTGAGGGTCAGAAATACCCATTTGAAAGAGCTCGTTGAGTTGGCCTGGTGCTCGGATTATCTGTGGGGTTAATTAAATCCTGGGAAATGGGTATTTGGCCCCACCTTGTGCAAAGTGAAAAGTACCTTGTGCCATGGCGCAGTATTGCCAAAGCTGCCCTTGCATAAAAAAAAAAATTCGTCGTCATTATGAGCAGAAACCTCGACAGACTGCCGAGGGTTTTAAGCATGAGATGCTCTAAGCTCCTGTTGTCGACAAACTAAGGCGAACATTGTCCTGAAATTACGGCGAACCTGATGCGAACATAAGGGCGAACATGATTCCGAACTTATCCGAAATGCTGCGAAAATTTCAGTCCGAATAGTATCAAGCAGCGCAGAGAAAAAAACTGCACTAAATTTTGCAGAGTGTATTACTCGCGGTTACATGCCGCAATTCCTCCTCCATCAGGACGTGTGCCATGATGATGATGAGCAGAATAAACCAATGGATTTTAAAGGCCTCTACCTTGAATTTGGGTGGCGGCTAGAGCCACCGTGTCCTAACTAGCCACTAGAGTTATGAACTAGAAATCTTCTTTTTCATCATTCATCGTTTCGCCTTTCGTTTTGCTCCGCGATTTTTTTTTCGCAGTTTCCTCAGTTCAGGCGAATTCAGCCGGCAACACTGCGTTTATGACATCACAAGCATGGATCGCACACTCCTCTCGTGAACAACAAATCTGCTTGTATTAGGTCGGGTTAGAGCGCTCGGCTACTGATCCCGAGTACCCGAGTTCGAACCCGCCCGCGGCGGCCGCGTTTCGATGGAGGCGAAACGCTAAGGCGCCCGTGTACTGTGCGATGTAAGTACACGTTAAAGATCCCCAGGTGATCGAAATTATTCCGGAGTCCTCCTCTACGGCACCTATTTCTTCCTTTCTTCTCTTAGTTCCTCCTTTATCCCTTCCCTTAATGTGCGGTTCAGGTGTCTGCCGATAAGTGAGACAGATACTGCGCCATTTCCTTTCCCCAAAAACCAATTATTAATAATTATTATTCATTTTTAGGGTTCGAACCCGACCGTGGCGGCAGCGTTTCGACGGAGGGGAAACGCAAAGGCGCCCGTGTGTTATGCGATGTCAGGACACGTTAAAGATCCCCAGGTGGTCGAAATTATTCCGGAGCCCTCCACTACGGCACTTCTTTCTTCCTTTATTCTTTCACTCCCTCCTTTATCCCTTCCCTTACTGCGCGGTTCAGGTGTCCGCCGAGATGTGAGACAGATACTGCTACATTACACTTCCCTCAAAAAAAGAATATTCATTTTTTGCTCGCCTTACGCATTTTTAAACTGAGTCGTCATTTTCAGTCATTATTTCTGCCATTCAACGCACGTATGTGTGTTTTCCCAGTAATGTGTGTTCATATATATTACGGAGTGTGGTGATATATTAATTAGGATGTAAACTGTGGTGGTGTTCTTAAGGAATTGCCCTCTAATCGCCTTTCAAAGTTCTCGCGATGAGCCGCTCGTGAGGGATTATATGGGAAATGTACTTAAATCCCCACGCCTTTCCTATCTTTTCCGCATTGCTCAGATATGGGCTTTACATGGATTCTGCGTGATGTGAATAACGCCACGCAGGGTCCGTGTGCATTCCGGCATTTCCGTATGTGCTTTCCCTATAGTGTGTAAATGTTCCTTATGTTCTGTATAATTCATGCGCGAAACAAACGTTAGTCTTTATATGGAATTCCATGCGGGAATGATTCTCACACACACACACACACACACACACACACACACACACACACACACACACACACACACACACACACACACACACACACACACACACACACACACACACACACACACACACACACACACACACACACACACACACACACACACACACACACACACACACACACACACACACACACACACACACACACACACACACACACACACACACACACACACACACACACACACACACACACACACACACACACACACACACACACACACACACACACACACACACACACACACACACACACACACACACACACACACACACACACACACACACACACACACACACACACACACACACACACACACACACACACACACACACACACACACACACACACACACACACACACACACACACACACACACACACACACACACACACACACACACACACACACACACACACACACACACACACACACACACACACACACACACACACACACACACACACACACACACACACACACACACACACACACACACACACACACACACACACACACACACACACACACACACACACACACACACACACACACACACACACACACACACACACACACACACACACACACACACACACACACACACACACACACACACACACACACACACACACACACACACACACACACACACACACACACACACACACACACACACACACACACACACACACACACACACACACACACACACACACACACACACACACACACACACACACACACACACACACACACACACACACACACACACACACACACACACACACACACACACACACACACACACACACACACACACACACACACACACACACACACACACACACACACACACACACACACACACACACACACACACACACACACACACACACACACACACACACACACACACACACACACACACACACACACACACACACACACACACACACACACACACACACACACACACACACACACACACACACACACACACACACACACACACACACACACACACACACACACACACACACACACACACACACACACACACACACACACACACACACACACACACACACACACACACACACACACACACACACACACACACACACACACACACACACACACACACACACACACACACACACACACACACACACACACACACACACACACACACACACACACACACACACACACACACACACACACACACACACACACACACACACACACACACACACACACACACACACACACACACACACACACACAAATACGAGAATGGTCACACGGAAAGTTTTACAAGGAAACGAAACTTAAAAGGCCGCAAAATGCAATAGCACATAGCGTGTGCTGTGCGATGTCAGTGCACGTTAAAGATCCCCAGGTGGCCGAAATTATTCCGGAGCCCTCCACTACGGCACCTCTTCTTCCTTTCTTCTTTCACTGCCTCCTTTATCCCTTCCCTTACGGCGCGGTTCAGGTGTCCAACGATATATGAGGCAGATACTGCGCCATTTCCTTTACCCTAAAACCAAATATTAATTATTACATATCATTCGATTACTGGACCGGAGAAAATCAGGGATTTCATAGTAACAAAAGAGCAACCAATAAAAAATCATTTACGGAGCACCGCAAGAGATTAAGTGGGGCATTTCTAGACGCTAGAGGAAGAACTGTAAATGCAAAAATGGCAGCCACAAAATAAAGCCCCCTCTGCTTCCCTCTGCAAAACTCTGTGGTAATAATTTAAAATCAGTGGTCCAAAATTCGCAGCATACCTTGCCGTATCGACATCATCTGAGATTGCCTTGAGATTGTCTGGCCCCACCGCATTGAAGACGGCTTCCGTCAATGAAGAGAGCCCCAGGTCGTTGTGGCCACAGCCTGCAGTTTGAGCATAGCGTTTCGCTCAATGGACCCGTATGTTTCATGCCTTTTCCAAAAATTGCCAGACAGATTTATTAGTCCTGAAGTTAGGCAACATCTCAGGTGAAGCCAAAGGTTAATTTTCCTTACACTACTTGAAGTAATCCACGTCATGGATCCTTGTGATCATCTTGATTACACCCACTGCATGACAAAGCTACCTCCCACTTCTATGATCAACTCTCTCTCGCGTCTATTGCTGACATGCTATCCTAGAAAGTTTTTTTATGGTTTATGGGGGATTTAACGTCCCAAAGCGACTCAGGCTATGAGGGACGCCGTAATGAAGGGCTCCGGAAATTTCGACCACCTGGGGTTCTTTTACGTGCACTGACATCGTACAGCACACGGGCCTCTAGAATTTCGCCTCCATCGAAATTCTACCGCCGCGGCCGGGATCGAACCCGCGTCTTTCGGGCCGGCAGCCGAGCGCCATAACCACTCAGCCACCGCGGCGGCTATATCCTACAAAGTGTGTTGATTTCATTTTGACACTTGACAACCTCTGGGTCCATGCAGAGTTGTCTTGTTATCTACTCCGCACATTTAACAGACGGCTGGTCACCTCTTCTAAACTTCAGGTGCACCACACGTGTCCATTTCCACTTCTTGATTTCATCCACGATATCTTCACTCGCACTCATTTCTCACCTTTCCCTCCTCTTGTCTCTCAGAATTACTCTTGTTAGACACATTTGCAATGCCCGCTGCGCAGTCCTTAAGTCTGATTTCAAGCCCTTTCGCTTGCCTCAAAATTGCAGTTCAATACAGGTAACTGCTGGCAAGGTGAAACTATTTCGCAGTTTTTTTAGAGATATTGCCGAGTTGATATTTATGGCCTAGACGTCCGTAACAATACAGTCTGCTCAATTCTTATTCTACTGGTTATTTCTCTATCATTATCCAAAACTTTACTCTCTTAATTGCCGCTTCAAATAATTCACTGCCTTTCACAAACGTTTGTTCCTTTCTGAAACTTGATTGTTTACTTTCCTTGGTGGCAGTTGTAATTCCTACCGTTTTTTTTTCTTCCGTGTTTGTGTCCTCAATGGTGCACTGCAATTTCTGTCCTTGTTTATTTACTATAGAGCAACCTCATCAGGAAATCTGAGGTGTTGAACAGTTAACTTTCCCCGAATAGCTCTCGTAGACAAGCAGGGAATATAGCAGTGGAAATATGTGTCACTTTAACTGTTATTATTTCTCGTTGGTGGTATGTCACTTCCTCTGGAAGTCCGCGCTCCTTATGCAGTCCTTATACAGGATGATCAAAAGATGCCGAGAGGTACGTGAAATCCGCGTCTTCGCGTGAGTTATGCTGCCAGGGGGACAAGTCAGATGATAATGGTCACCGTATGGCACCTAATTAACTAAAATATATTAATGAATTTTTACTTCGGTAGCACTACTAGGCGCGTCTTCCGATTTCGGGCATGCGTACGTATATGCACGTACAACCCTGAAGCCTGCTTTGTTGTGTACACCTAGCAATCACCTGGACGAAGGCCAGGGTGAAGGGTACACTTGGGTGAAGACCTTCAAGGTATATGCCTTCACGTAAAGGCCTTTCCATCAACTGCCTTTAGGTAAAATGACTTTAGGGTAAATGTCTTATGGTAACGGCCTTCATGGTAAATGCCTGCCGGGTAAAGCCTTCTTCGCCAAAACCCTTTAGGTCAAATGTCTTTAGAATAAGGACCTTAAGTGTCCGCCATAGCTAGTAATACTGCAGGCTATTCCGTGCTTAGCCATGCTTTTAAACCGTCTGCTGATTTTTTTTAGACACTGTGAC